>JAJSRV010000136.1:13706-33552 GCA_021527715.1 Neoseiulus cucumeris | reverse complement strand
TCATCTTCAACTATTGTGTCTTCTCATTCAACCCCCAATCGCGAGTCAGTTTTCTACGGAGGTGCCTTTGAACGCGAGTATGGCGCATTGCCGCTGCCAGCTCAGGAATCAATTGATTCAGCATGTTCTCGAGCGTTCACACTCTATCCGTCTCAACGATTTCGACTACGTCGCTCCCAATGGCTCGGGGAACTGTTGCGGATGTTGATTCAATAAGTAAGCATGAGTACGATTCTGTTCGGTCTTCTCAGCTTGAAACAATGTCTCAGCATGGTTTGAACATTTTCGTTGTCGCTGACCAGAAAAGTTTCGTTGATCGCTTTTCTGTGGAGTCTCAACAAGAAACTCTTCTCTTTTCTCCTGATACGACTACCCAGAAAACCATTCTCTTCTCTGTGATCTTTTCTTCTACTTTCTCTCCAACGCCTCTCTCTGCAGGCACTTCTCATTTCTTTTCATGCATGAGCGTGGCTGAAGATACGACCCTTTCGGACGTATCTTGATTCACTACGCCCTCTGGTGGCAACGTCAGTGGAGCCTCATCTGCAGTATCCTCACGGACGTCTGAAACTCTCGGTGCATCAACAAGTGTGAATCGCATGATCTAGCCATCGTTGGCTAATAATCAAGAAGCTTCCTCCCTGACGAAGACATCTGAAACTCCGTTCAGTCTTTCACTTGACGTGGACACGATCGCGACTCCATTGGAATCCACAAGTGCCTCATTCGTCATTGAACCTTCTACTGCTATTGCTTCGTCGCTACTCCGGATACAGTTTCTTCATCAAGTGCTTCGATTTCCTCAGGAAACCGTCCTCCACAACCAGCCAGGATCCCTGCTGATCCCAGTCCGGCCTCAAATGCACTGAGTTTAACTGTTGCGACGGCATCACCATCTCAGGTTAGCAGTTTAGGAGTGGCCGTTTCGGACTCGACCGCTCTTCGCACAACTGTACCATCAAGACAGAAGTTTGCGATCCCTCCACGCCGCTTCAAGTGCAGGATTGTCACCTACAATTGGCTGTGCGTGTTCATCGTTGATCGAATCTGTGTCTTCATCACGAGATCAGGAAAGTCTGTCTTGGTTACACGAATTTTATGACTTGAGAATAAATCAGATGATTTCAAATCGAATTGACATCTCAAGAGTCATTCATTGATCAGAAGGGGAATTAATTCGCTGGTTGTACAGTTGGATTAGCGTATGGGGAGTCGGGATAAATTTTGTCTCTTTGAAAACAGTGGCTCTGCTTCTGCTCACTTGTTGGTAGTTTCTAGCTTTCCACGTATCGATTACAAATCGAGTTAGCTTCACACTACCGTAGACGAGAACGATTGTCGTCATGATGCAGCGTAAATGTCGATGAAACTGGTTCTCGACATTGGAGATGGTTGTGGTGCCGGTACAGGTGTGGTATGGTTTGGGTGTATGTACGCGTCGTAATCATTCCAACTTTCGTTTCCTCCGAAAACCATTCCGTTGGGAAGCATACAGACCACGAGATCTGATGCTTTTCCTTTGCAGTTTTTCACGGACTCTTCACAGTCACACGGGAAAAATGCGGGGCTGATTTCTGTGATTGTACAGGCGAATCTTTGGTGTATAACATTGTTGATCGCAATCAACAACGTACTGGAAGAAGCTTCCTGCGTTCTGCGGCATCAGAACCAGGAGCAGGGCGAACATCAGAAGTACTGTTCTCGAATCCTGCAAGTTTCCGCAGATTCAAGAATTGTAGTTGTGGTAGTATCTCAGTCCAGAGATCTGCGATATTCTCAACACTCGCACAGTGCTTGATGGTACACTGACCATTTTCAATTTTCTCTTTAATCCAGAGGTGACGAGTGTGTCTGGATTTGTGCAGTTTCTGCTGAATACATGCAGTGTTGCCGGCTAGTAACGTTGGGATGAGAGGGTAACCGATTCCTCTCAATAGTTGGGTATACCATACCATACTCTTTCCCGTTTCGTTACATGCAACTATCTTGCCTGCTGCTGAACCAAGCGTTACACACAACTGTCTTCTGGAAATCCAGAGAACTGGGCCGTTTTCGGCGCGAATCGAAGTCCCTGTGGTTGACTTTCGTATGGTGTGGCGTCCTGCCCAATCTGAGTCAGTGGATGCCAACATTTCCAGTTTCTCTGCTTTTCGATACACTGGGCCGTATTCCAACGTACCCGATAGGCATCTCTGCACTTTCATCGCTACGCTCCATAAGTCTTTCGTAGGTTTTTCAAGGTATCTTGACAAGAAACCTTTGATGAAACTTATGTCTCTGCGTATTGCCATTGCTGCATAGTTGAATGTTTCAACAATCTCTCGACACTTCAGGTTCTTGTCCACCAAGCCATCATTAGCACTTTTTGCTGTGGCATCATTGAGGACTGGAGATTGGTTGCAGTTCGTCATTTGAAATCTTTCCAAGATTCTTTTGATGCATTTCGATTGATTGACTCGTATGTCATTCTTGTTTGGGGAGACAATGATTCTCGAACCCAAGAGGTAATCCAACTCGCGGGATTCCAACTCAAAAGTCTTTCTGAGTGCAGCCAGGACTTCTTCGATGACTTTTGCATCCTTTGCGCCCAATAACAGATCGCTGACACAAGCAAGGCAGAAGGATCTGTTGGGTGGATTGGAGTCATATGAACACGGATCATTTTGAGATCGAACGAGTTTGACTTTCCTCAATCCAAGCAGTGTTTTGTTCAGTTTCCCATTGTAACATCTGCTCGCTCGAACTGATCCATACAAGGATTTCTGCAGTTCACACACTCTTAGTGTTCCATTTTCGAGTCCTGCAGGCTGTTTCATGTGAAGCTTCCTATCCGAAGGTGCTGTCAGAAACGCAGTTTGCTTTGAACGATATATATCATTTACATTTCTTGGTACGTCTACCAAGTTGCTTTGATTACCTACGCTAGCGTAATTCTTTGTACTAGTACTATTCTCTTGGTGCACTAACTCTGCTACGAAGTAGTCAGGTCTCTTGAACTTGGATCGATCTCTAACATTAGGCCTACCTCCCTCGACTCGATCAGTCTTGTTGTCTTTTTTCTTCGAAGTCTTCTTCGTCCTTGAAGTTGGTTCTTCGGCGACAACTGCTGGTGTCTCATTCGGATCATCACTCCGGTCCACACCCAGCTCCGCATCGACGTTCCTTTCTCCACTCCACTCATCTTGAGGAGGAGACGGCTCATCTTGATCATCATTTGCACTTTCGGTAGTATCAGTTGATTCGTTGTTCACTGTTGGTTCTTGTGGGAGTTCGTTCTTCTGTAGATCGAGTGGTGCTGGTTTCGTTGTTCGGATGTCACGGATTCTGTGAATCTTTGCTGTACCTAGTTCTAACACACGATATGCCAAACCATCTTCATCGATTCCTTCAACTACTCCAGCGATTGCTCTCTCGTCTAGTTTGTCCCTTCCAACTGACAGGTTGTAGAACCAACATCTTGTACCAAAACGCAGAATGCGTCTTATGTAAGGCTTCTGGCCTGTGACAATCTCATATGGAGTTTTGTTCTCTACTTCCATGAACTTTGTCACGTTGAGTACATGCGTTGCAAAGTTGATTGCTTCTGCCCAAGCTCGCTTACCTAGACCGCTATCTATGATCATGGTTCTTGCTAAGTCCAGTAGCGTAGGTTTTAGCCTTTCTGGAACCGAACTGTGCTGAGGCGTGTGTGGGGCTGAATACGAGAACTCGCAATCTGAATCTAGAAAGAGTTGCTGAAGTCTTTTGTTCTGATATTCAGATCCGCCATCAGAATGGAAGTGACAATCTTCCTGTCCTGTGCTCAGCTTGAACCACTTGAGAAAATCTTTGATTTTCTCGATGACTTCGGTTTTGTCATACAGAGAATGGATCTTTCTGAACCGACTGTAGTCATCTGTCAATGTGAGGAATGCTTTGTGCCGGCTGTAGGAGGGCTTGCTGACGAAGCACACATCACTACTAATGTATCCAAGGCGAGGGGCGCGAGCAGAAACTGGTTTTGGACGAAAGCTCGCTCTATGCATTTTTCCTTTTACACAGCTTTCACAGCTGGTGAAATCTTGGATCACTTCAAAGCCATGTCTCTCCAACATTGATCTGAGCCATGCCACATTGATATGGGCAAATGTCTGATGCGCCTCGGTAAGGCTGATCCGCTTTCTCTTCGCTTCTACTGTTCCATTGCCTTCAGCTACAACTACCGAATGCAATAAGTGAAGACCGTTCTTTCTCATTGCCTTGATCTTTGTCGAATATTTGTTCAACTTGATACAGTTGCTTTTGACCGTGATTTCAAAACCGTCATCTGCTAGCCTAGAGACCGATAGCAAGTTTCTTCTCAAGCGAGGAACATAGAGAACCTCTTCCAATACGATGGATCTTGGTCGACCTTCACAGAGGAAAGCTACTTGGATCTTTGCTGTGCCGAGTGCACTGATTGATCGATTTCCTCCTAGCTTGACTTTTCTAGCTTGATGATAGGGAGTATAGTCAACCAAATTGTCCATGGTATTGATCATATGGAAGTTTGTACCGGAATCTATCACATACTCATTTTCTGGATTTCTTGCAATGTTTGTTTCGAAGGGAGCTATTTCGCTAACTAGAGCTTCTACTACATATGCCTCAGAAAGATTGGCTCGCGGTGTTTGACGACGATTGTCTTGAGGGTATCTGGAGTTTCCTCTTCGTTGGTTGTTGTTCTGAGTAGATTGTTGAGGTTGGAACTGCTGTTGATCTTGTTGAGGTTGGAACTGCTGTTGATCTTGTTGAGGCCTCCTGTTCATCGGACGTCTTCCTGACCCTTGTCGGTTAGAGTTAGTGTTTTGCCTTTCGGAACGACACTGGGCCATCATGTGCCCACGTCTTCCACATCGGTGACACGTAACCTCTGAAGACCGACTAACACTATTAGTGCTAACTCTACGGTTGGAAGTTCTTCTCTGGAGCTGCCCATGACGAGAGGTACTCATCTTTGAGAATAACGCAGTCACTTCATTTGTATCGAACTTTCCGCGTCTGAGCGCTTCAGCTTCGATTGCCATCTTCAGATGTTGTAATGACTTCGATGCATCATCTCGAACGGTAAACCCTTGCTTAAACGGTTCCCAACTTGATGGTAAGGACTCAAGCAGGATTGTGATTTGCAAGTCCGAAGACACATCTACTCCTAAGCTTATAAGTCCGTTGGTGATCTGACTGAACCGTAGCAAGTTCTCTCCTGCTGTCTTGTTCTGCTGGTATCTATACTGCATGAGCTTCGAGAGCGCTAACTGCTTCAATCCTCCGTTGGTGCTGGAGAATTTGCCAGTTATCTCTCTCCACATTTCTTGAGCAGTTACAGTCTCAGCGTTTGACGATAACAATGACACGGCTAGAGAAGATTGGAGAGATGCGAATAGAATGCATCTCGCCGCTCTGTTACCGGCTTTGTACCTACTCATTTGCTTCTGGGCTTTCTTTGGATTGTTCTTGATATCATCTGGGGATGGAGGTATCAAATTCCCCATTGTCACATCGCGAGCGTAAGGATCTGCGTCCAACGCTGCGGCGATCAGAACTTTCCATTCGGTATAGTTGCTACCGTCGAGTTTTAGCATTATAGGATCTCGACCTCGCGGTCTCGATTCAATGGTGTACTCATCCATGTCTGGGTCGTTGTTGCTGTCCGGGTTGTCATCCGTTGCTGGTGCCCTCAATGCACTGCTGGTCCTTGGTGTTGGCTGAATCGTCATCGGAAGCGGGGGATCTTGACATGAAGATGAGGACTGCTCCTGTACATCTTCGCCTAGGTCGCTGTAGTCGTGGGAGCTTTTGGAATCTCCTTGCGATTGTGTTGGACTCTCCGAGGTTTCCATTATAGTTGGGTCGATTCACCGTGAATCGCACACTCACGCGACCGAGTCACAAGCACACACAGTCACAGTTCCGTTGAGCAGTGTTCTCAAAGCATTCGTGCTATGATAACGTGATAGAAAAATAGCTCACTAGCAATCGGCGAGAACCTGTATCTGAAACATAGGAGATCACGACTACATGGAAAAGACGTCGTTCAGATAGAACGGGCGTTAGCTCCTCAGCTAGCGCTTTACAGTTTATTCCTTTTATAGTACAGAAGGGGAGAGGGTTTTAGTCCCTCATTTACAGTGCGTTGACTTGCGAGTCAATGTCCGATCACACCATGTGAGGACCATGACTTCACGAAGAAGCGCTACCTACACCACAGTTCGTGAACCCTCCATGAGACACGGTCTGGATACAAACAAATTTCCATCAAGGTTGACTGTCAGCATCCCCGAAAGGGCTCATTTGATATGAGAAGTCTACGGCAGCCACCCGAAGGGTACCTCCCAGATGAATTCTGACGTCGGAATCATTATCAGGAGGGTCGATTTAGGGGGATATAGAAAGTTTCGTCGGAATCAGAAGCAAAAACTTTCGGCCCCATAGAGGCTAGAGAGAGTTAATTTTTCACGTGATTTTTTTTAGCGTAGGTCTACGCTCTATTAGCGTAGGACTACGCTTATCATGGTGGGTGTGGGACGAAATTAGTATGGTGCAACGAAATGGTTGGGAACGAGAATCTCGTAAAAAAAAGCACAGATGAGGTCCATATTTGAGAAGGACCGAGAAGAGAGCTCTTGGGAGGTAGTCGGCTATGTGGGAAAGCCAGCGTTGTCGCAGTTGCGGAGTGCGTGCCTGAAAATAGGCGCGGGCGCTTCGTTATCCGGACGACGATGCGAGGAGAGGGAAAGGAATCATTCGTTATCGGGAACGAAGCGTGAATCTTCAACCGGTGAATGGATCGAAGACTCGGGAATTATGGGGAAGAGGCGGAAAGCCCTAATAGAGCAACGGACTGTTCGGAGTAAGGCGAGGAAAAGTCGAAAGAATCCGTTGGAGGAGAATGCTGAGGACGGGTTGACCGACGTCGTTCGGGCAATGCCCCCTGTCGAAGATTTGCCTGCACGAAAAAACGAAAAATAGAAAGTATCAGCAGGGTAGTCTCAGGGACACTGCCGGTTGGTTGCGTGAAAACGTCGTCGTTTCCATGAGCGGGCATGAAGGTGATGTTGTCGATCCCAAGTTGATGTGAGGGAAGTTTTAGGAGCGGAAAGTTAGTGTCAAGTTACTACGATTCGTTACTAGTGTCGTGAATTGGAGAAGTCCTCGCGAGTTTTGGTCAGCTGTTGAACGAATCTAGAGGTATCTACTGACGATTAGAGATGGTTTATTGAAAAGTTTTTCGAAGCATTCGTCCCAGCGTTTGCTAGCACTTTTTTTCAGCGTCTTCGAGTTGTAGGTCTTCGAACTCCTCATCCTTTCCACCGGCTTCCCAGCAGCTTTGGAGAGTTAGCTGATCGGGGCTGGGATCTTGCTCGAGTAACAGGATGACAGATTAGGAGGTGGTCGTTATCGTTCTTTTAACGGTGTACACTAACGTTTTGTGTCGTGTAGCGGCTTACGCGATATCAACGACCAACTTCGATGATTTCGTATCATTTATCGACTTCTTCTCCTGTGGCTCATCAGCTGCTTGTTCCACGTGCTTCGTGCCTTCGTCTTAAAGGACGAAAAACGGTAACATTGACCGACTTCAATGCTTTCGAATAGTTTCGTTGCGTGGTCATACCGTGCGAGGACGTTGATACGTTCCGTGGCGTCCCCAATTACGAAGCTGAAAAGACTTCCTCCTTTCTTGCTGCGTTTCTGAAAGGTCTTGATGGGTCCTTTCGAGAACGCTCTGCCGTTGATCGCGCCGTCCGTTTTGTCGAGGCTGATTTCGTCGATAGTTCGGGTTTTTTTCAGTGGCGGTTCGGTCAATGGCTGTTGGTCGGCAGATGACGTTGGGCCGGCAGATGAAGTCGAGTCATCTGTAATAGCTTTTTGTGAGATCGACTGTATGGCCAGCTGAGTCATCCAGGATCTTGAGGATTGGTCCTTACCGCGATCTCGTTTGTTGTTACTGGCGTTAGGATTTTTTGAGCGGCCCTTTATGCAGAGATTCTTCTTATTTGCCGCTTCCTGGGTTTCGTCGTTTCAGACGAGCAATGGACAGCGCGATTCTTCGGATGTTTCTGCTGTTTATATACGTTTCTGTTGGGATCGCATTTTTTTTTATGAAGTGGCTTGGTTTCATGTAGTTTTGTGGTCATCCGCAATTGTGTCTCGTGACAACCAATGAGGTTGGTGTTATTCGGTCGTGCTTGTTGAACTTCGTAACTTGACTTTTACCAATGGGTTGCTGAGTTTCATTTTCCAAGCCACCCATGTGCAACTCTTGATCAGCGTAAAATTCTTCGGTTGGATCTCTCTGCCTTTTCGCCTCGCTTGCGGCCCTCCGCCGCAGACTACTTGTTTTAGGACGTGCCATACTGTACAATCTTTCACGCACTCAGACTATGGCCAGAGCTAGCAGTCTCACTGTCGAAATGAACCTCGTTATCCGACGAATTCATTCCGCGTCATTGATCCCAACAAGTCCGCGAACTCAGTTTTTTCTTCCGACAATTCCATGAGATTGTGTCACTCATGCCTCCATAACCTACATAGACCCACAATATGTCGTGGAAACTCATGACACTTCGCCTATCTCACCGAAACCGCTCTCAGCAGCAGCCGCTCGAAGCCGCGGCTGCCGCCGGTATTGCCAGAATTCTGATGAGTTTTCGGAGGATGACTCGCTCTACCCACAATTGGGATGAGGGCCGGAACATGCTCCAGAACTGGCTCACAGCAATACCTAGTTTCCAGGAGGCTCCAATCTTTCTCGTGCGGTGACCTCCTAGAAAACCGATTATTTACAAGGGTTTCCGAATTTTTTGAGGGGTACAGGAATCTAAGTCAAAAACAACCGTTCCGGGACCAGAACGATGCGAAACTTGGAAGGGATATGGTCCAGTAATCATAGGAAATTGTGGTCGATACTAGGGAGGAATCAATCCATGCACAACGGAGCACATGAGCTTTATATTTGGACGATTCTCATCGAATTTCGTTACACAAAGAACGAAGTCCGATCAAACGTCGCTGGCCTCAGGAAAGACGTTTTCACGTCAAAACAACACGCATGGGGAGAATATGGATTTTGATCAGCAGAACAACAAGAGGTGTCACGCAAAGAACGTAGAAGGCATGTCGAAGAGGAAACGCTCAAATCCGAGGGAAGAACACTCGGACAAAATTTATGTTGTCGAGAGCAGTCCGAATCGAGAGCATGAAGGGAGGGAGGATGGTGAAGTTGTTGTTCAGCAGAGTCTGGCAGGGGCATCAAGTGCTGATGGTCTGAATCAAGGGAATGAAGAGAGAGAGGAGGGCAGAGAGATGACTCCATTTGATGCTTTTATTGCATTGTTGGATCCGCAACGGGGTTCTGTTTCTCCAAGGACTGTGGGGAAGACAGACCCCGAGCCTGAAATGAGGCATACTCGGCCGACGGCTATAATGAGTAAGGAACGATCCCGACGGAAGAGGAAAATTGATAGGGAGGTACAAATGATATCTAACAGGACCATTGGTGCAATGGCCACGGAAGAGTTTCGGAGAAGCTTTGGGGGTCGCAGAAACGATTGGGGGTCGCATGTCACGTTTGCGATAGATTGCGGTTTGAGGGGGATTTGTACTGTGCAAGACCGATTCATTTCTCTGTACTAGAGAAAATCGGTTGTCGGACCCATGATGCAAAGTTGTGTGCAATCTTTGAGGCCGCTTTGACGCTTGGAAAGATTCCTAATTTAGCGGTTTATAATGGGTTCCAGTATCCTCCCATACCCGAAAAACCGGTTCTGAACCCGATCATGGTTCGATTCATAAGCCCTCGGATACCGTTCATGCAGATCCGACGATTACGACACGAATTCGGAACATTTCAAATTGTGGGGCAAGTAATAAACGTTCCTGCCGATGTCGAAGAGATGATATCCGTATTGCCACGAGGACTCGATGACGATAAAGCTTTCAATGTGTCATTGAAAAAGCATCTTATTCATAGGAGTTCTGCGTGCTCGACACTCGTGGTTAAACGACGTTTAGAGGAATGGCTGGATCATCTTCAAGGGACAACATGGTACAAACTGCACAACATCAGGATCGATTGGACAAAATTCAATGAAAGGAACCGGGATGTTGAGGCACAAGCGCTCGAAACTGTGGATGCCAATAATTCTCGTGAGTTACTTCTCGCCAATCAACAATCCGTGCTTTTGAATGAAGATAAATACCTAGCGGTCGCTCCTGGACAACGATCTACTCCTTTGAGTCTTGTATATGACGAGCATGCGGAAGAATTATCGCTTCCTACCATTTATTATGGGATTCCGCGATCGTTTCGGCCAGGAGTTATCGCCACTCCGTTCCAAATGGCAACCAGTGAAACCGTCGGAGGGATCGACGTGGTATTATATCGGAACACATTTTATACATGGCAGTCAAAATTTTGAGACTACGAGTAGCAAGGGGTCTTCAGGCTTCGTTCCGACATAGCGGAGATCTCACAAAGATTACTCGGGAAATGATTGAAGATAAGCGATTCATCGAACAATGTACCAATAAAAACTTCGCGTTCTTGAAATCGATCCCGAATTCTTCCCAATATTGGGCATCGAAAAAAAGAGAGGTCTTTGCGATGATCCGGCAACTGGGAAGGCCGACTCTCCTTCTCACTATGAGTGCGAATGAAGTTCGATGGCCTCATTTGATAAATATACTTCACAAAATTCGGACTGGAAAAGACGAAGACCTAAACGACCCTATGGGATTATCCGAAGCGGAAATTGTCAAACTCGTGAACGAGGACTCTGTCACGTGTTGTATTTATTTCTGGAAAATGATAAATTCAGTGATGCGAATACTCAAGTCGACGAGGTACTGTCCGTTCGGTTAGTATAACATGAAAGATTACTTTCTACGCACCGAGTTTCAACATCGCGGTTCACCCCACGTGCACGTGATTCTGTGGTTGAATGGAGCTCCAGATGAATTGGTCGATGAAAACATGCCGGAAACGATAAAGTTGCTCGAGAGCTTATTTTCCGTGGACACCCGAAACAAAATTGAAGATCAGAGGCACGCCGCACAGTGGGACAAAACGGCATTTTAGGTGGAAAAAATTCATGTCGGCGGTTTTGGTTGAAAATTGGGATTCATGTTTGAATAGTTTATTCACACTGGTTAGTGTCGTTTCCCTTTCGGGAAAAAAAATAATAGTAATATGTACATAAATGTATGGGTGGTTCTTCCGCTATCACGTACCGGGTTTTCTCGACAGCGAGTTCAACGATTCGACTTTCGGGCATCTTGATGCATGCTATCTTGGACAGGTATCTCCGAAGAGCTGACACCTACAACTGTCGTCGGGCTCATGGAACTCTGGGCGATTGCAGATGGCGTGGTGGTAGCCATGTCCAGCGAGACGCGTAACGACGTGTCGGTTCGTTCTGTTGGCATCTTTCCATCTGTTATTCATCATCGCCTGGGTTGTCCAGAATTCAGGGTCGATATCTTTCCTCTTGTCTTCGAATCTGGCCTTGAAAGCTTTGAAAGCCTCCGTCTCGCTCAGAGCCAGGTTGGTTCGATGATCCTCGATGAACGACCTTGTTCCTGCGAGCAGATACACGATGCGGTTTCTTGCGTTCGACGGCAACCCCAGTACTCTTTTCAGGAACATTGGTTTCACTCTGTCCAGCTTTTCCAGGTCTCGCTGCTTCAAATGCATCCATATCAGCCTCAGTCCATAGGCCGCGGTGGGTGCAATCTTGATGTCAAAGAGTCTCAGGGCCGTCTTCAATGAGAGTTTTTGCGGAGCTTCGATCATCGATGCTGCCACGAGCGCCTTCTCGGTCCTTGCTTCGATGTGTTGGGCGAACGAGTGTCCGGTTGTCGTCAGGGTTATGCCTAGGTACGTGAACTTATTCTTGATTTTCACTTCCTCGGATCCCAGCCGGAATCTATCGTCTTCGCACAGCCTGCCTCCATTTCGGAATTTCATTCCTTCAGTTTTTGTCTTGTTAATCTCCAGTTCGTTGACATACGCCGCGAGCGTGCTCAGGGATTGTTGCAGGTGGAAACGGCTCGTGCTGTACAGAACGAGGTCGTCTGCGTAACAGATGGTCTTCACGAAGCTGTGTCTTGAAGAGATGCGCCTCGGCAGGTCTTTGATGAGGAGAGAGAAGCATAATGGCGATAAGTTATCTCCTTGACTGAAGCCGTTCGTTTGTCTCAGTCCCGTCCTGAGGGCTACGCCGCACAGTGGTTCCGGGCTATGGAGAAAATGGAAAAAATTATTTTGCTTCGAAAAACCGAAAATATCATGGCCCTGAAACAGTCTTTCATCTTCCGGACTACCGGGGCTTACGGACTTTGCCTCTTGGATTGCTTTGAAGAGCTACAGCACTCTTAGTCGCGCTCCATTGGAGCGCGGGAGAAGCCCCGTTAATGCCCAGGTTCTGATGGGGATCGAGGCCTCTTAACTTGATTGTAATGAGAAGTATCGTCATTTTGGCAACACTAAACTACAAGCTCACTGTATTTTATTTGACTTGCATGGTCTACGGTCCAGCGAGGAGAGAAACTAGATCCTCGCTGTATTCGAGATGTTTTTTCGTGGACTCAACCCGGAAAACGTTAATGAAGGGGTCCGATGCGGCAAGGAACATGTGTATGATATCCTCGTTGGTTGCTTGTTTGTTGAATTTTCGCGAGTGCAGCAGCCGATATTCTTTGTAGATTTTATTGCTGGCTTCTTGAGCCTCCTCGCTGAGCGCACCGAGAGGGAGGGCTGCGTATTCCACTATTTGCGCTCCATGCATAAGGATCTTATGCACAGTGTTCGGCATATAGTACCAAGAATACAACCTCACAAAGCGCTGCGCTGTCTCCGAACAGTAGACGCCAAACTTCACGCTGTCGATTGGGAAGTTGCAGTTGATGGCATCGAGTATCACGCTGAACCTGTGCAACAAAACTCGGTCCAATCCAGTTATTCGAGACGTCACTGAGGGGTCATGGAAAAAACGTCGGGCGGTGTTGCCATCATTACTGGATCCCAGGCCCTGTTTGACCATATCGACCCTGAGACCAAGTTCTGACCGGAACTTCTCCTGTATCTCCTTTTTTCGCTCGTTTCTCCGATCCTCAGTTTGTTTGGTGACCCTCCAGGCCTTGAAGTCCTGATTGTATGCAATTTTCAGGAAGCATTCCATGCTTTTGATACGCGCATGTAAAGGTGAAATACCTAGTTTCAGAGCTTCGGTTGAGATCTGTCTTTGAGAAACTGTTTGGAGTCTATTCATTTCCGTAGGCTTCGCCCCACAGATGCAGCAGGTCTGCATGGCAGTTTTGCCGCTCAAAACTTGAGCAATTTTGCCATCTATCATTGAGAGGATAAGTTCGTGGCGCACAACGAACTCTCTCCCTTCTATGGAAACGACTGATGGTCTCAAGTCTCGTATTTCGCTTCTGATCCTCTCCACCTCTTCATGAATGACTGACGGAGTTTCTTTGACGAATTCGAACTTTAGAGGTCTGCACAGTCTTGTTGAGGACGGCTTGGGGTTTCGCCACAGAGTGATACCGCAACCACCGTTGAGTTCGAGCGGCGCGATCGTGCTAGAGAATACGCTACCATCTGAAAGGGACGAACTAGAGAATTTTCGTTGGTACTCGCTGTGCCCGGAGGAGCCGTCACAGCCCCACTTCCAAATGAGGTCCAGTTCAGGCGGCATCTCTGACGGCTCAGTCGCTTGCTTTGACTCGAGGAGACGCCTTGCTGAATGATCTAGAAGCTGTTGCAAGTCGACTCTACCATAGCTTTCGGTGCACTCCACATTCGGAGGATAACATTGTTTCTTCGCCTCCAACACTCTCTTATACGAATGATACAGATCGCTTCCCTTGTTGAGTGCAGACTGTCGCAATATCTGGTATTGCTGCTTAGAGAGTTTCATGTCGAGTAAGAGTGCGAGAGCTTCCTCAGGACTGTAGCTCTGTTCAACTCGTTCTGTCTCGAGCCCGACCGCGGCTCTTAACAGAGTTGGAGGATACGAATTCTTAACTTGATCCGTTTTGTACTTTTTGGCTTTTGGCCCGCACTCATCGAATGGTTTCTCAGGTCTGCCGGCTAACTGAGGCTCTTCTCCAACCTCATCTCCATGTTCGACCTCTATGATTTTGCTTTTCTTCAACCAAGAATCGTAGCGCTTCACGAATCTTGGAAAAGACCGACACACCTTTTTCCATCTCTTCTTGAAGCTTTTCAGGAAATCATCTCGGAGGTAGCTGCGTATCTTATCCAAATCGTCCGAACTCAACTCGGGGTTCTCTGACTTCAACTCCGAAAGACAAGCTTCAACATTCCGCTTACACTTCAACACAAGTTTCACCAATTTAATATTGCTAAGAGAGAACTGCGCCATTCATCCTTGTTACCAACAATCTTTATTGGTACAGATTCAAGATCTCTGGTCAGCAGGGACTTTGTTGTGACTCTGAAACATGCGTTACGTGGGTCTAACTCTTTCGACATTTGGGATGTTCAACTGCCCGCTTGAGACGCTCGTGGTCACACGTCGCATCAGAATTCTTCGCTTCGGAGCGTTCTCCCCATTGTCAGTTTCAAATGATAGCGGTAATTGTCCCATTCCCAGATATGACAATTTCTTAGACTGATGGTTGATGATACGATTCTGCTCTTCCCGCATCACTTGCGCACGCATGACGCACTAATCTCGAAGACTCACAACAAATGAAACTAACGGGTCTGAATCGTTACCCAAAAACACGCCATTGAGTTCGTCATTCGGGAATATCTCGAGAATCCGCAAAGAGTCGCAGCCAAACTTCTTTCCTGCGTGTTCTGTATGCCAACACGGACATGCTCAAACAAATCTGGTGAGGGGCGGAGTGACCCTTCACTTTTTTTTGGATGTTACAGAATAAAAAAGGGGATTTTCGCAAGTTCACGATCGAAAATAGTTGCCAGAAGAGCAAAGTTGGGTAAAGTTGTCATTGAGTGCCTTCAGATAAACATGAGTGATAATATAAAACACCAGTTCATCCGTCTCGATCGCTCAGATCATCACAGATAGAGATAACTCACTCTCGATCGGGAGCCATTTTCGCTCGAAAACGAGCCGTTTCTCGACTTTCGACTCGTAATTGCCCCCTCGAGGAAGGGAAAATACATTCAAGCCGAACAGGCCTGGACTCCTCATTGACCCTAGATCACTATAGAACAACCGGAAAGTTCATCCGGTGAAAAAAAAAATCGTCAAAAATTAATTTTTTCCATTCTGGAACCACTGTGCGCCGCCTCTTACCCGGACGGGCCGGCTTCCAGTTTCCCGCCATCCCCACCGGTAACTTCGAAATTTTCGGAGTCGCAGTCAACTGTTTTTGGAAATGCACCGCTGCGGCGCTCATTACATCCGGCGTTTCTCCCTCCAAATTTTATATTTCATCTCTTTAAATTTTCCAGCGACCTCTCGACGTCTATCACACCTAATATGACGAGATTTATGGATCGTTTCTCTGAACTCTGCACGAGCAACATAAGATCTACAATAGAATCACCTGAAATGGAACGGTGCTGAGCCTTTTCGAGGCTCACTCAGAAACGGAGCGTCGACAGAAAATTTTTCGATTCTCATGACGATGATGTAACATACCCGATAATTGTTCGCGATGATTTCGATCCTCTCCTTCTAATCTGGGTTCAGAAGAAACTCGTAGGACCGAATTTTTACCAGCAGCTCGTTCAAAACCTCATGGGATCCGACAGTGGACTCAAACAATCGGCACACGGAGCGTCATCGGGTGGGGACGTCAGCCTGCAGATCCTTAGCGTCATATCCGTGAGGAGTTTCGCCGTGACAGTAGTCGATGAACCTATCGTCCGCACTTTCTGTCTGCAAGAGTGTCAAGGTGTACGTACACCGTTAAACACTACACTCGTCAATAAGCATATACTCCTTGTTTGTGGCTTTCCCGAAGCTTATATTCAGCCTCTCAGTTCTCTCGGCTTGTTTCAGCTGCTCCAAGAAGACGCTCTGTGCCTTTTCTTTGGATAAGCGAGCTATCACCGTTTTCTCGTGATTCAGATGGCGGTGCATTCGCGTCAATTTTCAGCGAAGCTCAAACACGAAGCTATCGGCGTTTTGTAGGAATCTGCCGTTAATGCGCGGTGCATTTTGTGATCGGCGCACCATACGTGTTCGTAATCCCTGAACCCGCAGACCATATTTCTGGCTGAATCCGTGATCGCGGCCAACATATTCTCTTCATTCAACTCGAAACCCCTCAGTTTTGTGTCCCACGATTATGACCGTAGCGATATGCGGTGTTGGAAAATGATCCTCTTTCAGAAAGCAGACATCTCAAGTTGTAGTTGACAACAAGATAATGGATCACAGCCGTGAGGGAAGTGTCGATATCTGTCGGTCCACGTATCAGTTGACACGTGGAATCCCGACGTTTTTGGCAATTTAGACACCACCAAATCCTTCACGGTTTCATGAGCATCGTTCGACGCTCCTCTGGATGTGGTACTCTGGGCGGGGAGATCGGCGAGGGAAGAAACTATTCCCTCCGTCAGACAGAACCTCTTGAAATCGGAGCCTTCAACAAGATAAGAACGGATGCAAATCCTCGCTTATCCAGAGAGCCAGGTCCCTGGCAAGAGCAAATATCTTAGTTCGCGAAGAGCTGGTCGGCTGCTTTGAGTTCTGTGCACCTGTTGTGAGCGACTTCTTCCATGAGTCCAGGAGAGTGTTAGGTTTTTTGACTCGCTTGATTTCCCCTGGATTCGATGAACGAGAACGGGAATTAGTTGCGGAATCAGCAACTTTTTCATTGAGTGGAAGCTCTGGTCGAGAATAAGTATTGATTGAGCCACAAAACGGCATTTACCTGGGTGTTCACGGTTGATGTGGTTTGATGGCTGTTGGAATCACTAGACTCAGTTGGCGTACAAGCGTATTGCTTCAGCACTGACACCACTCTGTAAAGCAGTCGGAGGCAACTTTCTCGAAATGAAGGCAACGAGCTACAAGTCGAAAAGACGCACACAGAGTGTTTATTGAAAGGGGTTTATATAGTCTGGTAGACACGGATGTGGGAAGAGAACGAAGACGGTCATTCCAGTCTACGGTATCCAGGACGAAGCCGGGTTTCAAAGCAGGGCGCGAAACATCCATGGTGGAAACTACCAGAACACGGAACACGGAACTAAACAGTTGTGCGGGGTTGGAAAACTAACAAAGAACGTGATTTACACTGATTCTTCAACATTCCCTCCCTTTTTCCATACTCCGCAGAAATTTGCAGGTTTACAAGCCATAGATGTTTAAAGAAATTGACAATTTGGACATGGATTCTTGGAATCAATTCTAAGATGGCGGCGATGGCGGCGTTGATATCTACCATGCGCGGTCTCTTATAAGAGAGGAGTCTGGCGTATAGCCTCTTACCTCCGTGTCGCTCATCACCTCTTACGTTCTGGTCAGTACCGGTTATTAGCATCATATCAAATTGTCGTTCGTTCACTCGAGCAGGATGAATCCCGATCGTCTGGCTTTGAAGAAGTTGGAGGAGCGACACCCCAAATTGCAGACGGAGCGTGTCCCGTTCGATCACGTTGATTTGGATGTGGAGAGACAGTGAGGACAACCACGAGTTCCTCAGGAACCAAGCGAGGTGCCAATGGATGCCGGCGATTTTCCGGTGGTAACCCTGTCTACTGAAGCCATTCGAAGCTTGGAACAGTGGAGGGTCAGTGATCTCCAGGATGAGAACGAGATGTTGAAAGAGCAACTTCGCAACTCAGTCGCTCGACTTAAGGAATTGAACCTAAGGAGATCCGCACCATCCGAAGTCACCCACGCGAGGAATGTAGAAGTTGAATCAAACGGGCCACCAAAGCCACACCATCAAGTTTCCGCTCCAAGGGTGGATCATCAGGCTTTGATACCAGGAGCTGGCCATCAAATTTCAGCCTCAAGAGCAGATCATCAAATTTCGCCAAGTCATGCTCCAGAAGGGACAACCCAGTCAAGCCAGTTCATCATCCCTATAGCCGAGAGTCCTGCAGACAAGAAACGGTCTGTGGGTGATTTGCATTACCAGCAGTCCAAGGTTTGCTGTAGATCAGCTTCGATCACACTTTTGGTTATTTTAGGAATAATTCTGCTGGTGATGTGTTCCGCGACACTAGGGATCGAATTGATCACAGTGCTCAGTGGGGAGACGATGACGATTGGAGTGAGACCGGCACCCGTTGTCGCAGGACCAGAAGAGTTTCTGTTATTCGAAAGAAGTTCTCTTACGAGTCATGGATTGAGTATGAATGAAACCATATCACAAGCCAGAGGTTCACATTCGGCACAGCCAAAGTCGCATAGTCCACTGCAAGAAGAAACGACTCCTGCGCCACAGAAGGTGAATTTCAATGATATCTCCTGTTACAATTTTCCAAAGTTCTACCTGTGCAAGGCATCAACTGGTGATTGCATTTTTTCGAAAATTGATCTTATTCGTCATGCTATTGTGAAGGTGAGCCGCCTTGTTACACCCGTGAGACGCCTTACAAATGATGAGCGGGCTTTTATATCTAGGGAATGTCAAGCAGAATTGTATGTCGCTGTAATCGATCTTAGTTCAAAGAGGCAGTAGGTAAGATTTTTGTGGGAGACCAAGATCTGTTGAAATAAAGTGAAGTTGTTCATAATTTAGTGAATTGCAATTTGTTGTTCTTCTTCAATGGGTTCAACAGTACGGTGGTATGGATTCTCAGGGTTAGCTATTCTCTCGTAATTGCTTGCAGTAGGTCGTAATCTGTTCAACAGAAAGACATTTCCAGAGAAACTGAGTAACGTAGTGAGTAAGAAAATGATGGCAAGGATCTCGAAAATCTTGGACTTGAATACTGGCTCTGGTTGCGGTGCAGTAGTTGAAGTTGTCGTGAATGGCCTGCTTGTGGTCGTGGTGGATGAGCGGTGTTTTGCAAAGTCATCCCAAATCGCTGAGCCACCGGTCACCACGCCATCGGGTGAGATGCACGCAGTCTCAACGTCAGCGACTGCACGACATTTCTGCTCACTTTCCATGCACGCACAGGGAAAAACATCCTTGTTCAACTCGCTGATTGTACAGCTGATTTTCCTCGCTTGACAGTCAGAGTCACAATCACTGTAACGGAATCCAACATCGTCCGCAAAGACAATGGCGAAACAGAAGTAGATTGCGAAAAACATCATTTTGTCTGGACTGTATAGCATGCGTCGAGTTGACGATCAAAACTGCGGCTGACGATTCCATGGACTGGTTGAGGACCAGAAAGACCTTGGGATGGTTGCTACTTTGTAGCAAAGGGTAACCGGCAGCGGATGCCAAGAACGAACGGCCTTTCACGCAGTTGGTTTGTTTCCGAGCGCGAGAGGGAAAGGACCGTACTGGATGGAACCAGTTCTAGCGACTTTTACACGAGCCAAGGTAATCCAAGAAGAGAATTTCTGCCATTGGTGAAACATGAAACGAGAAGCACATTTAGAGAACACGAGACAGGGCTCAACTCAGCTGGGTTGACGTCTCTAGTTTTCATTGGTAGAAACCAGAGACTGTTGCGCACGAATGAACATCGTGGTGTTCAAAATTTTCGTTAGCGCATCAGCTTTCTGTGAGGACGAGGGGCAATGAACAATGTCAATGATACCTTCTTTGTAGAGGTCCCTCGCATACCTGAACCTCACGTCAATGTGCTTTGTCCTCTTGTGGAAAACTTCGTCATTGACGATCAAATTGATAGTGCTCATATTGTCGATCTGCACTGTAGGCTTCTGATCAATACCAAGCTGCT
>JAJSRV010000136.1:0-11223 GCA_021527715.1 Neoseiulus cucumeris | reverse complement strand
GAATCACTAGACTCAGTTGGCGTACAAGCGTATTGCTTCAGCACTGACACCACTCTGTAAAGCAGTCGGAGGCAACTTTCTCGAAATGAAGGCAACGAGCTACAAGTCGAAAAGACGCACACAGAGTGTTTATTGAAAGGGGTTTATATAGTCTGGTAGACACGGATGTGGGAAGAGAACGAAGACGGTCATTCCAGTCTACGGTATCCAGGTCAGACGAAGCCGGGTTTCAAAGCAGGGCGCGAAACATCCATGGTGGAAACTACCAGAACACGGAACACGGAACTAAACAGTTGTGCGGGGTTGGAAAACTAACAAAGAACGTGATTTACACTGATTCTTCAACAATGGCGTATCCGTTCCAGCAGAGTCTCCGTAGCCACAAAGAACCTTCTTGCTCTCGAAGCATATTTTGCAGAAAACTCTTTTCGGTTCAACCAGAGAACCCGATGCGAAAGTCAATCTTCCGAATGCTTGCCATAGCTTTGTCGGGAAATTGATTTATAAGTACACATCTCAGAACAAATTCGGAAAGGAGAGCCAGCAAAGTTGAGATGGAATAATCTCATCAACCGTGCAGCATAGACCATGACTGCAATGAGACAGCTCAGTGTCTTCACTCCAAAGGAGAGAAAGAGACAGCTCACGATCAAAGGATATCTGAGGGAATTTGATTTATGCAGAATTACCGAATGACCCTCCAGCTCAGCAGACATGTCTACGATTCTTTGAGGCTTTTCCAGGTCAGGCAATGATCTGCAAGAACTTTCAGATCGACCGAGAACATGAACGAGAGTCTCGCTTCACGATTTCCACGCAAAAGGGTTCTTCCACGCAAAAGGATCCTTATGCAGCTGGAAAAAAATCCCACGTGGCGGCCACCGCACAGAAAAGCAGTCGAAATGCGTACGGAAAGGCTCCGTCGATTGCCTTGTTTGAACTTGAAGCGCTTCACCCAAACGTGCACGTTGCAGCAGACGTCTACCCCTTTCGAGCTAATGGATGGGCGCCTCTGGAACAAACTGACTTTCATTTCCGCACACCGCAGACGGGACTCAATCCCCACTGCGCGGAACATAAATCTGGGATGGATGTCGCAGAACATGAACTCTTCACCACCCCCTAGAATTGGCTGATTTTCCGCAGCGCGCCCTGCAGATGCGGCGGCGGCTGCGCGCCGACGGGCGCTGCTTGAGACCTCGGCGACTGGCGGCGGAGTAAGGGACCCGGCGGCGCGGCGCACAGCTCTGCTCACAACAAGCAACGCACCGACACTTTGGTACTAGTCATTTCACTGTCAATTCCGGGAAGATTTTTGCTAGTTGTAGTGGTGACGGTGACAATTCGCTGGCTGTCGTCTACTAGACGTATGTTCTGGCGGCGTCGTGGCCTGCCATCCTTGCAGTTGATTGTTTGAGCTGGCTCCGCTTGATAGATGATCCCGAGTGCATCCAAGAGTTTTCTCGATTCCATCTACAGTTGTTCTTCTAAGTGTACGTGCTCGAAATTGGCTTGCGGAATGTCGGTTCCGGGTACTTCTTGAATTTTACTCAGCTGGCACGGAAATCAACTCGAGATTAGTAGTGATAGTGTTGGGTCCTGCCATTGTTCGTTAGTGTTGATCATCATATGTTTTAAGGAAAGGAGCACTCACTCTCAAGAGCTGCAGTTCGCATTCAAGGTTTGTATTTGTTGTGGACTGAACCGACGGGAGGCCGGGGATTTTCTTTCAAAAACACACGGTTTTTGGATGAACCGACGACCTGACCGGGCGGATGGACCGCGCTCGCTGAACGTCTTCTTTTCCGGTAACCTCACGGAAACTGCTGCAAGACTGTTGTGATGAATGGAGGCCAGCGAGCCGCGATCAGCGCCTTCTGGCGTCGAGATCGTCTCTTTATTCAAATATAAGCCGCGTTCTCCATACACTGCGTGACAGTATTCTTGTATTGCGAATTCCGTCGCCTGTTCTCGTAGCAACTGATTTGTTTAGCATTCCCCGACTAAGATCCGTTCGTAGTTGGACGTCGCCGTTTCACCATTTGCTAATATTCCTGTTAGTCTGTGGTTTTGGCCTAGAACTATGAGACTGAAAACAGGTGCTTATGAGCGGGAACTGAGAACTGACTGGCTTGACGCCGGTCATCACTTATTGACATGCGGGACGCGGGCTCCCGACAATTCCGATTTCAGCCGTGCCATCGTCGATCTCAATAGAGAAGAGGTGGTTGGGCCCTTTCGGAGTTATGAATGGTTTTATGGGTCCCTTGGTTTTGACCCTGAATGGGTCCACCGGTCTGGTGCACGGTAATGTCTTTAAGCGGCCTCTCTGCTCTCTTTGGTGATTGTGGAGGTCTTTGGGGTACTAGAACGTCGGTCGGATTTGGTATGTTGTGTCTGTTGTAGGAATTGGGGCCAATTATTGTCTTGCTTACCTTTTTTTTCCCCTTTTGGGCTGCGTTCTTATCCGTCTCGGCCATACTTCGTACTTGTCCGCTTCCGTTCTCGTTGCTGTAAGCGATTGAAGTCGACCGCGATGGTCAGGTGGCTGTGTCCCTTTTATGGTCCCGCAATCCAAGTACGATTTTTTGTGCGGCCAATCCCCCTTCGAGACCGTTCTCGGTGCTTGATTTGTGTTTTCTCTTTTGATTGTCGATTTGGTGAATGAGATGAGTTCTATCCGTGTCCGTGGCGTGTTTCCTTTTCGAGTCGTCCAGTTCCTGATGTCATTCGTTGTCTCGATTTCGACTTCGCGACACGAAGAAGTGGTCGACAACGACGATTTTGTTGTAAAAACTTAAACGGTTGCATAGAGCCGCCCCACATTTTATGTGGGGTCCACCAAATGCACAGCATTGCCTTTCTGTCGAAGCGATTTGGCCTCACGGTCGACAACGCAACTTCTCCGGGATTCACCCACGATTTTCGGCGCTTTGGATAATCGAAATCGATCCATTTTTCATCACACATTACGATGCGATGCAGAAACGACTTCCGTCGGTACCTTGCGAGCAATTATGCAGAGATGCTTCTCCGTCGTTCTTGCTGTAGTTCTGTCAGGTCATGATAAACCCATTTACTGAACTTTTGCCTCTTTGCCATCGCTTCTAACCGGTCGGCAATGCTACTTTGAGCAACGTGGAGCTATTCCTAGTTGCTAGTTGTTGCTGAGTCTGAGTAATGTATGCGTCCAACAGCTTCTGCAACTCATGATCTTCGAACTTCGATGGAGGTTGCCTCGTGGTTTGTTGA
The DNA here is from genome assembly GCA_021527715.1 of Neoseiulus cucumeris. Classification (NCBI taxonomy): domain Eukaryota; kingdom Metazoa; phylum Arthropoda; class Arachnida; order Mesostigmata; family Phytoseiidae; genus Neoseiulus; species Neoseiulus cucumeris. The sequence goes on along the minus strand of JAJSRV010000136.1, from coordinate 7,971 downwards.
CGACGTCGAAGTCACCCCGTTCGAACTTTTTGAACCACTCGAAACACTGAGTGCAACTGAGGGCATTGTCGCCGAAAGCTTTCACAAGTATTTCATGCGCCTGAGTCGTTTTTGGCACGAGAGTCGTCATGGCCATCACGTTGGTGGGAAAGAACGAGAAGCGCGCGGATGCATTTTGATGGATGCATTTTGTTGACGTTTTCATGAGCGGGCGGTCGGAGCGATCTGTGTTTTTAGGCTGGGTAGCGGCGATATGTCCGCTGAATTGACGGAATGGAGTCAATTCTTGAGAGCTTGTGGGTATTCCATGACTGTTCGAACGTTCTGCGCGAGAGCTACGATACCGTGAGTAAGCATTCTCCCTATAATTCACAGGGGAGAGAGTGCAACCAACGGTGGAGATATGATGAAGTCTGAAGTTTTCAGAAGTGGCTCCCCATATGTATCGGACACAACATCTACGACGTCGAAAGATCAGCGAGTAAAAAATCGCAAAATCGTTCCACCATGCATCAATCATGATCAGGGCTGGGAGTTTTTCACGGCATTTTTCCGAGAAATTCACGGTGACGGCGCGCCGCCGCCGTCGAAAATCCCCGTGGCGCACACCTCTGTTCTTGTATCTCTCTCGCTACTTCCATGAACCAATGGCCTATTGATTCCGCCACCTTTCCTTTCCCGGTGTCTAATAAGATCGGCAGCCGTTTTTGGTCTGCCGCTCTCTCTCCGGCGCGGGTCCATTTGTTGACCAAATTTGCCAGAGACTCAGACATTCTATTTTCACCTGTGGCTCAATCCAATCCATCATTTTTCTGTTGATATCATTGGCTATGCTCCGCAGTTCATCGACTGCTGGAGTTATGAGCTGCGCCCATGTCATCTTTCCAACCCCCGGCAGCGCTGCGATCTCACACAACGCATTTTTGAGCATATTTACCAGCTCCTCCTCCTCTGTTTGAGCGGGTGTCTTGCTCATCAGATCCGTGAGGCCTATAAAGACGAGAACGTTATTTTTCTCGTCTTCCGGGTGTTTGCTCATTAATTTCGTTGTTGTTTGGCAAGCTGCTGTTTCAACTCAGTCATTGATGGGTTGCTCTGATTCTGATTATGCACAATTTGGCAGGTAACGCATATTACCATTAGATCAGCTTCGAGCTGCACCAGTCCCGGCCTGCATCCGACACATACCTTTTCTAAGGTGGCCATCTTTGCAGTTACCTCTGTGGTATATGTAGATTCTCTCTTCGGGACAAACTGTGCACCACCACTAGTATCACTGTTTTCGGCACTTTTTTCCACTTATCTGAGGATTTTTCCTTGGGTTTTTCTACTTTCCCCTAAAAGCACGTTTTTTTATTAACGTTCTCCTAAAGACCTTCAATATCGCTCTCCAGAGCAACTCCACGTACAATCTCGAGGTCTGTTCGTCGCCGATGACGCCTTCCCACTGCGGGCGAACCTCTACAAGCCGTTTTCACGTTGCGGGCAACTCACCGACCGGCAACTGATATTTAATTATCGGCTATCGAGGGCGCGTCGTGTCGTGGAAAACGCCTCCGGAATCCTGGTCTCCCGCTCTCGGATTTTCGAGAGACCCCTCCCCCTCGCCATAGGCAACGTGTGAACAATTGGTTAAGACCGCTTGTGCGCTACACAATTGGCTCCAGAGTTCGAGTCAGCCTGCAATCCTCTACGACGGATCAGGAACAGCATCGCAGTCGCTCCCCGTTGCTTGCCGCGACAGAGCACGCCACACCTCACTACGTCAGCCACCACCGTACGCGAAGAGTACGCTGATCGCTTTTTTACTTCTGCTTCAGTACCTTGGCAGTCGGGGATGATTTGGGGACACCGCCTGCGCACATCAAGCCAGAATTGGTGCTTGCCATCGACGCAAACGCCAAACGTGTTCGTGGTAAACGCGCTCTTCTGACTCGCCCATCAGCTCAAGAAGAACGTCTTGAAGAGAAGTACCCTCTTGAGTGCCACCATACTGTGAGACATCAACGCTCAGTACCGTTGTTGTTGAGTACCGTCCTAATACCCTCTTCGGGGCCCCTTCGTCACTGACTGCGATAGAGCTCACCTTGTCGTTTCTTTGCTCCCCTCTCTTAGAACAACATTATCTGCGCCTGCTCTTTCTCATCTAACTCACCAAAAAATTCGAGGAACTACTTCTTGGGGTGATCGTTAGGCGCAAAAACGCATCCGCTGCGTTGAAGCAAAACAGACGTGGCCGGTTAACATCGCTCACTCCGACTCCGCGTCTCTCGGAGTCCTTCAAGGGTTGCCAGTTCCATGCTGTAGCGTGTTCGAACCGACTTTATTTTCGTCCTGACATCTTGAACCGTCAGTCCAGGTAGTTTCATTTCGTCGACCATCAGCCCGAGGGCTTTTTCCCTCACATGCTTATCACGATACTCTCGACATTGAGTGTCCTAGAGACACGGGAAGGACATAGTCTGACTCTCACGCGACGGAAAAGGCATTTTCCGCTTTATTTGCTCTGGTTGCTTTGCTTCAACTACTTGCATCACGTCTAGCCTGAGAAACCTGGGGCTTAGAGGGGAAAGGGAGAATTTCCTCGCCCCGATCTCGGTTCACCCCTGCTTCGTCTTGGCTTCTGCTCTCGCCTGCTCATGTTTGAGTGTCTAGCCTCGTTTCCATCGAGTACGCGCCCACTCTGTCCCCTATCTCCTTCCGTCAGCACGTCAAAGACCGACGTTTGCGGGCTTTTTCAAACGCGCCCTCGCTGCTCGCTCGAGGGTCGTTGCATGCGCCGCCGCGTCGGTCAGCCTCCTTGGAGCAGAGCACGGCTGCGCGGCCGTCAGCGCGGGAGACGGCTTCGAATCGAACCAGTGTGAATTGGCCTTTACTCTCGTGAGTCTCTTCGAAAAACCAAACCAAGAAACCGTCACCACCGCCGTTGTCGTTTACGCGCTGAGCCGCCACGCTCTTTCCTGTGCTATTATGTATAACGTGCGACGAAAGCGCCAGAATGTCTCAGTTGTCTATAACACCCTGCACGTCGCCACCTTGACGTTGTGGCAAGATCAACTCATCAACTTCCCTCCCCACATCGTCCATCGCAAGCAGTGCGGCAGCTTCACAATGAACATACCTGATGCGCGTCTACGAAAACAATTGCTTTATTCTTCTAGAACTGTCAAGGTGAAGAGTCGAAGGTTGGGATCGAGGGAACAGGATATCACTAGCTCAGAGAGTCGGAGTGACAACGAAGGTGATACTGGGGTTGTGTCTCCGCACTCTGGAGAGATGACAGCTGGGGTTCTGTCGGCTTTACATCTGTGGGAACTCCGCTTTCTTTGTAGTGACACGCGACCTCTGTCTAGGTCATGGTGAGTCACTGGCCTATGTCTGTCTATCTAGTATTCGCTGTGGGTGAGCCCGACAGTCTCATACACTTATCTCCAACATCCCCTCTGAATGTCGAGTCCAACGATCGCGAATATCTCATTTCTCTACCTACAAATTTTCTATATATTGATTCAACACGTGTTTGCACGACTAACAACGTGTTTCTGTGTTTCCTTCGTTCCATTAAGATTGAAAAAGTCAAACATTGAAATTCTCCAACAAACGTGTAGCGGTGGCATGTGAGGATTCCGTACCGTGGAGACGAGTTCAACGAGCCAAACCTAATCGAACAGTGGGCCCTGTAGTCGTCAAGACCGAAAGTAACATTTCAGGTACCCGTAAAATTGTTCCGTTTGTTAAGTATTCAGAGTCTAAAGGAAGCCGGTTGCGCTCCAAGTTGAATTTCGGCGCCCTCTGGCGAGAGAATTGAAAAATAAAGTCATAATCAGCTGCAAAAAGCGACTGAGAATTGTGTGATACACCAAGACGTGTGTGCTCTTTCGCATGTGATAGTCCAGTAATTTCCGTCCAGGGTTTTTGGTAGAGAATCACAGTCTGGACCTCCAGTGTCCCGAATTTCCACATGGTGCAGTGACCAGGACGATCCTCTACGCAATCACAACCGGACAGCGGAAGATCTCGGCAAGTCAGCTAAGCCTAACAGGAGCTACACGACACCGTTCCAGTTTCCGACATGGCAGAGCAGATGAAGAAGTACCTTGCAACTAATCGAAGGCTCCGAACACGGCGAAGGAACCAGATCAAGGAAGAACTCGACAAAATTGAAGGTTTGGACTCCGGCAATCCCACGTTTCCTGAGTCGGTAGACCCGAACGCAATCCTGGCAGTGATCGTTAGCCATGAGACGCGAATCAACGAGCTCAACGGTGTGATCAAGGATCTGATCACCGAGGAGAAAGAGAAAGAGGACGAGCTCGATGAGGTAGAAGAATTCGCCATGAAGATTGAGAACGCCGTCTCGTACATCAAAGCCGCCATTCTGAAGACACAGGCAGCGAGCGCGATGGCGGCCGCTCAGTCGTTCTACATGACGCCGGAAGCTGCCCGCCATGTACGCTTTGGGCAACCGGTCGTTTCTACGCCCTTCCCGACGGCTGCGAATGGCCATGATATCAGCCAGGCAACCTTCCTTGGTGCTCCGGGGATTCTGCGGAAACCTCCTACAAACGGAGGTAACCCGTCCGCCGGTGAGCCCCAACCACAGGTGTATGTCACCGAGCAATCGGTAGCGATTTCTCACCTGCCAAAGGAACTCGACATCTCTCCAGAGCCATTCCGTGGTGACAGACTGAAGTACAGAGCGTTTATCACGCAGTTCAAACATTTCGTCGCCAAGCGTCCGCAGGCGACTGACGTTGAGAAGCTCATGACTCTTCGAAAGTATCTGCGTGATCAACCTAAGGAACTCGTGGAGGCCTTGCAGTTAGAAGACCACAACTATCAGGTCGCGCTTGACCTACTCGAGGATACGTACGCCGAGGTGACTCGGGAGACGGAGCGACTATTGTCAGAGCTGCGAGTGTTGCCGCAGGTTCCTCGTTATCACGACCTGCCGGCTCGAAGATACTCATCACTCGAATCCAAAGAAACTGCGCCAGCCTCCAAGCGAACCAGATCCCGCTCGAAGTTTACGCCATGGCGCTCAAAAGCGCTATCGACGCTGCTCTCCCGCCCAAGCTGCGACACGAACTCATCGAACACCTACTCCTAGAGGAGAAGCTTGCCTCCCTCAGGGTACGAGACGGAGACAACGAAAGTGGCAGCATCATCTCAGATCCGGGTCGTAGCGTGTCGCCTGCGCTTGGTTTCGCCGAGCAAACCGCGAAGGAGGTGAAAGCAGCAATATATAATAGTTCCTCATCGCAAGGCGCAAGCTGTGGGAAAAGGATAGGCACCTAGCCGAGCAGAAGGATGAGACTGGAACGAGAGACAGTGCTCCGAAGATCAAGTCAACGTCCCCCTACACAGGGAGCACAACCGTGTACCGCGGCGGGCGGCGAGCCCAAGACGACCGGGGCTCCCGCACAAACGTCGTGTCGGCCGTCGCAACGGCTGGCGTGAGTGGCCAGCGTCCGTCTCCGAGCTGCATGTTCTGCAAGAGCAGCGAACATCGCGCATCCAGATGCAACGCTGACTTGACTCTGCAGCAGCGGAGGGAGATTCTGGTGAAGCTCAAGCGTTGCGAGTCGTGCTTGCGAACGAGTCACGGGACTCCATCGGAGTGCAGAGGTCCCAAGGTGACGTGTGACAAGTGCAAATCCAATTCGCACTATACCGCCATGCATCCGCCCGAGACGAGCACAGCTTCGGCGACCTTGACGGTGGCCGCCGGTTCCTGCGCCGGCCAGCGAGCGTTCGTGATGACGGCCACCGCGCATCTCGTAGCTGCACGAGGAGTACCCGTTCCCATCCGTGTTTTCCTCGATCGCGGAGCAACAATCACGCTCATCAAGCCATCGGTGCGGGCAAGGCTCGGAGGAGTTCCCGTCGAGCGCAACGACATAGTGATCCAGGCGCTCAAGCACAGCGAAAGCACGACTTCATTGCCACCTTACCGAGTTACTCTAATGGGCGCCAACGGAGGTCCAAGAGTTGAGGTCATCGCCCACGAGTATGATTTCGAGGTGGATCCGATGAACCAGTGCCCTTCCCACGTCATGAAGGCGTTTGAAAGCTTCGACAGGCAGCATCCCATGGCCGATCGTTCGTATTTCGGAGAGTGGGATGCGTCAGCTCCGGCGCTTCTCGTGGGAGTCGATCAGATGCATCATATTCTCCTGCCAGGCGGACCCAAACCGGTAGTCGATCACATCACGGCGCAAAGCTCGAAACTCGGCTGGATCGTCGACGGCGCCAGTCAGGCGTCAGCGGCCGCTTCGAAAGCTCGGATTGTCTTTTTCGCATCGGCGGGGCTGGGAGCCGGAGAGACCTCAGCGCTCAATCAGGGAGTTGAGAGCCTCTGGAAGACTGAGGCTATCGGAATCGACACACCGCGTCCAGCTGTGGAGTCGTCGAAATCAACTGACGAGGTCTCCGCAAACAAGCAGTTTCTAGAAAGCATCAAGTACTCCGGAGAGTACTACACCGTGAAATTCCCGAAGAAGGAAACCATCGCAGAACTACAGAACAACTACGCCGTTGCTAAGAGTCGGCTCGACCTCAATATCACCCAGCTTCGGCGAGATCCTGCCTTGTATCAACGCTACCACGAGGAGATTATGAAGTTTGTGAATGACGGATTCGCCGTCGAGGTTCCGACTGACGATTTTGTGCCTGTCCCGCTTCGAGACGGCTCATATTTTATGCCCCATCACGAGGTCATTACCCAGAAGCCGACCTGAGACAAGTGGAGAGTCGTGTTTGACTGCTCTGCTAAGGATCGTGGCGAGAGTTCTCTTAATCAGCATCTGCTTCCGGGGGAGAATCTAAACCCGGACCTCGTCCAGCTTCTTCTGAACTTCCGTCTGCGATCGGTGGCCGTCGGCGCTGACATTGCACACGCTTACATGACGATCCGAGTCCACGCAGACGACCAGCGTCTTTTCCGTTTCCTTTGGAGACAGCCTGGCTGCGAGCGAACCCGCGTCTATTAGATGCAACGGGTAACCTGGGGAGCCGTCAGCTCGTGTTTCCTCGTGTTGGCCGCGACGATTCGACACCATCTCACGACAGATCCAAGTGCGAAGACCATCGCGTCGAAACTCGACAGCTCCTTGTATGCTGACGATTGTGTCCTCAGTTTCGACACCGTGGAAGAGGTCGGCGAATTTACCGACACAGTCCGCGTGTAAATGAAGATGCCGGCATCCAGGAACAGACTGATGATGATTGTGATTTATTATTATTCTCTGTTGCCCTCCGCAGGCGTGTGGTACGGTAACATCTCTCTCTCTTTCGATTTACCAAGTCCTGACCTCTCAATTGAAATATTTTACCAGAAAACAAAACTAGAATCTATCCCTACAATATATTGAGTTGTCACGTAATCCTGATTGAAAGCTGCCTGTACTATTTGCTGCCTTGGGAAACTAAGCTGTTCTTACGATCGTTATTGTATTCGTCACTATGATTATCTTCTATCGTCACATTATCGGTGTACAAGTTTACAATTTCAGGCGAGCCGGGGTCAGAATCGGCCGTCCGCTTCTTGTGCGATTGATGGTTGTTGCCGGGGTACCGATATCCATTGGCGTTGGATTTCCCGGTGTTCGCATGCTCGTTCTTGATTTCCCCGTGGGTTTGGGTGTACCGATGATCATCGGCGTCGGGTTTTGGAGTGCCTGATTTTTTCGAATATTTATTGCGTCAGTTGCTCTTTTAGTTGGATGTTTCGCACCTGGTATCTTCGTGGTCTTCCTTCGTTTCTGTCTGTGGTATCCTGGCTTCACGGGAGATGCAACCCTCTTCCGGGATCTCGACTCTGATTGCGTTGTGGTTTGCTGCTTCCTAGGTCGTAGTCCGTCTCGGGTGCGTTGTATCGGCTGGTCCTTGGTCGCCACCGGAGCTACGTTCGATTCCGATCTGTGGGAAGACGGAACGTTAATGTTAGGGTTGGTTTTTGAAGAACTTGGG
>JAJSRV010000135.1:184621-196097 GCA_021527715.1 Neoseiulus cucumeris | reverse complement strand
TCTCTGCTTTTTTTTCTCTCGAAAAGTTGGCTATGACCATATTCCTGTATTTTTGAAAAGCTTGGTTTGCATCCGGAACAATGTTTTCTCTTTGGGGACAATGGTTGATTAACGTCGCGAGAGCTTCGTGAGCTTCAGAGTCTGTCACGCCGACGTCTGCATCAGTTTCGTCCTCAGTCGTATCATTGCTTTTGTTCTCTTCCTCGAGCTCACTGTCGTCGACCGCGGAAAGATTGCCGTCCGCTTCCACAAACTCTGCGGAACTTGAAGCATCGCGGAAGCAATCATGAACTATGATTGGATCAACACCGAGTTTTTCGGGTACACACACATAGGCAAGTCCTCGAGCACAGATCCTAGTGAAAACATAATGGGAAAGAAGCCGCTGCTCCGCTGATTAGTTTCGATTTCCACCCTTTTGGTGATTTCATAACTGTTTCTCGTTCCAAGTTGTGGGAGAAAATGTCATCAAGTTATGAGATATAGAAGGTTTTCTGGGTTATAAACGAGGATTAACATTGGGCCTATGGTATAAGTTACAGAAACGTTCGCTGAATTCGTTCCAAGTTATAAGTTAGTGAAGGTTCCTAAGTTAGGGAAGTCCAAGTTAGCGGGACTTCACTGTATGGGATAGCTCAGATGATCGTAACGGAGAGGCGCGAGAATCTCAGAGAACTCCACTGAATTGGGAACTTCAAAAACTGCGGATGCGGGATGAAAATCTACGCAATCTGCTTCGAGCAGCGTGAAACTGCCCGACTAGATAAGAATTCACGCATTAATGGATGTTCTTGAAACAGCTGATGGGTAGGTTTCACAATTTTTGTCAGCGACCCCTACTCGCCAGTGTTATTTCATGATTCACTCATTTCCGATCGATATGCAGGTCTGTTGTTACCTCGCAGCAAGGTTGCCTTCGTTGAACGTCACTTAGTGCTTCTCTTCTTCATCGTAGATCTCTGAAGGGATAGATGTAACTTCCCAAGCATATGGTATTCTTTGGAGACCGAGAGGGATGAGTGGCTTCCAAGACAGATAATTGTATTCATCCTCTTGAATAGGTGCTATCGGTCCGTGATAATATTACTAGCGGTTTGGTTCGAGGTCAGTCCATGGTTGTAAAAAATGGGATAGGTCGAACTCAACTTTGATGGAGTAGGTCACAATGACGAGAAATGAGGAAGTGGCACCTCGGCGTTCCTTGTGCGCAATGAAGAATGAAGCGTGAAATGCAGAATGGATTCAGGCCAGACCGGAGATTGCCCATGAATCATAGGCGATGGATCAACCTCTGCGACCGGAATGATGAGGCAAGCTGACGGTGAGCTGCTTTGCGCTTTAATTGACGCTATCCAGGCTTATGACAGAGTTAGAAGAGACCACCTGCGGACTACTCTCGACGAGCTCGGCATGCCGGATGGCTGGGTGAGCATAATCAAGTCCCTGTATGAAGATAACAGGGTAAGATTAGAATGAGGCGAGCACGCATCCGAATGGGTGGACACAGATGCGGGTCTACGTCAAGGATGTTCACTGAGTCCCTTATTTTTCGCCCTGTACATCAGCGAACTCGAAGACAGACTCCAACGTACCGGGGCAGGTTTTCGAGTCCGCACAAGAGGGCATTTCTTTGACGTCAAAAGGAAAAAATACTTCAACATATCAGGGGTATTGTATGCTGATGATATCGCATGACTCGCCAGAGACGTAAAAGAAATGGAGTTATTGATCAAAACCACGTCCGACTTCGGAACAGAGATGGGTATGGACCTTCAACCCCAAGAAAAGTGCCATTGTGAAGTTCGCGGGAGGAGAAAATACGAACCTTCCGATTTTCCATCTACAGGGAAAAGAACTCACAAATTGTGAGTTGTATTGTGAGTCACAATACAGTGCTCTTACAAGTATCTCGGCATAACTCTCTCCAATTCACGAAACTACTTGGATATTCAGGAGATACATTGGAGGGAACGGGCTAAGAAAGCCCAAAATCAGCTTCGAGCACAGGTTCTCTGGAGTTTCAATCGTTTTGAGATATCCAGAATCCTGTGGAAAGCCACTGCAGTACCTCAATGGACGTACGCAAATGCCGTACTCGACATGTCGGTCAAGATTGCATAAGACTCTTGCGATCGCCCAGAACGAGGTCGGTAGATTGGCCCTGGGAATCCCCAACTCGAAGGTGGCCACGAGCTTTATCGAGGGAGAAATGGGATGGTCATCGTTCTCGGCTCGGGAGGCACGAAGCAAGATCCGGTACTTCGGCAGAGTTAGCCGACTACCGGTAAAGAGATGGATAAGAAGCATCTTGGATATGATGGAGATGACCGGAGTCAAGTCAGCTGCATTTCAACGTATGAACGAACTACGGAAGCAGTTCAGATGCGAACATATCGATNTGTTGGAGATAAATGTATGAGACTGTCGGGCTCAGACCCAGCGAATACTAGATAGACAGACATAGGCCAGTGACTCACCATGACCTAGACAGAGGTCGCGTGTCACTACAAAGAAAGCGGGGTTCCCACAGATGTAAAGCCGACAGAACCCCAGCTGTCATCTCTCCAGAGTACGGAGATGGGGACACAACCCCAGATCCGTACCTAAACATCTGGCCAACTGTCTACTTATGCACCCTTATAGCTTACTCATCTAGGTCACAACTGGGAGAGTGCAGACCCCAGTAGGTATATAAGAGCGTCATCCTTAAATAAAATTTACTGTGGTGCCAGCCTTCGTTCCTTGCGTATCACCTTCGTTGTCACTCCGACTCTCTGAGCTAGTGATCTTCTGTTCCTTCGATCCCAACCTTCGTATCTTCACCTTGACAATGTCCTTCATCAATGCGGGGATAGATATGTGGAAGAGATCGAAACGGAAGAAATGCTGGAAATCTCAGATAATCCTCATATTTCCTCATATCATGATACGTAATAGCGGTTACGTACCGTAATACATAATGAGTACAGATGCCCACCGGGAGGGTCACGGGAAATTAGCAAAGTATCCAGGATCTATTTCGGGGGCCTGTTTTACGACTCTATCAAATTCCATTGAAATCGATGGTTTACTGCAGGAAGAAGGGAGGAGATAGAGGACAGTGAAAAAATATATTCGGTACTTCGCAGTTGAAGGATCAGGAAGTGTCACAGGGCAGACGAACTCTTGATTCGAGATCCGCGAAACCGCATCAACCTTCCAAATATTACTGCCCGCTTGATATGCAAGGACATTTTATTCGGCAACATCACACCACTCGAGAAACTCGACGCTGCGTACACAAACACCTCGGTTAGCCTCAGCCGAGCGGTCCGGGAAGCAAGGAGAGGAGCATTCCCACGGAGTGGAGGACTCTTTTGACTGGGGAATCGAGGTAGTTAGGGTTATGCAGTGTCGATTCCATACTTTCCTAATAGCGCGGCTATCCACTCTCACTTACTAATTGTTGCAATTGTGTTGACGATCGCCGGGATTGCCTCTGCGTAACAATGAATGCATTGATATTATTCGATGAAAATATTCTGAGAAGGTTTCACTAGTAATCAGAGAAACGCGTCTAAACTCACTCGTGGTGTCTTGAGCCGAGACCATGGCAAGAGCACCGAGCAGAACAAGAAGGAGGATGTACTTCATGGTTGTCTTGGAACGTTAGATTTCAAGTGACAATCCATGGGACTTTCAAGTTGCTCTTATAGGAGAAGGAGCCAACGTCGAAACTGAATCGCATTCTGCGACTGCAACACAGGCCACTGGCCTACAGCAGGCGTTCGCAAGCATGCCGAAAAAACTGTTAATGAAACTCCAATTTTCCTGAAAAAATATCCTGGCCCGCGCGAGTCAGATGCTCATTATGATCCGCTAATAGGCTCGAAAGCTCGAAAAATCAGATGCCGGAGGCTCCATTCTCGACTTCCAAGTCGGGAAAATCAACACAAATCGTTGCTGCCAGATTCATCAGGTGGCGAGTTGTCAACGAAGATGCTCGTTTGGGGAACATCCCGTCTTTGCAGCTTATCACGGACCTTATTATGGAAAAACATATCCTGTAATCTGTAGCTCCATCCATGTCACAGTCCTCGCCGAATTCACCACCACCACAGGTTCCGCCGTCACCACCAGCGTTACTACGACCTCTATATTCTCCCCACTGTTGTCGGCAGGAGCATTTCGGAGTTCCTCTGCGGTGCCGGTGGTAACTCGTGCTGAGGGTTCGGGTTTGCTCGATCATTTTTGAAAATGGTTTGAACTCACATTAGAGGCGTTTCTCGTGCGTATTCAAGAATGATGGGAATCTCATTGGGTTCAGTCGGTGATTCAAGCTTCACACTTCAGTACCGCAGAGTCTGACCTCGGAGTTCAGATAACAGAGCACGCTTCTTAAAAGGGGAAATAAACGCACTAGACTCCATGATACAGAGGTCTAGAGAAACACATCTGTGAAGATGCTTAGCTTCCATGGGTCCTTATTCACCCAATCTGCACGCTTCCATCCCGTGGACCATTCCGTTTCTTCGCATCTTACAATTTGTGGTCAATGCGGGAGAATCGTTCGCAAACTGTGGACGAGAAATGATCAGAATCCTGGTCGTTCGCATCCACATGACTCGATGCTAGGTCAAGGACCGCCGGGACAGCGAATTCTTGGGCACAACGAATAACTGAACGTAATGCGTTCAAACCAGGAGCATGAAAAGGCGGTACTGTTTATCTGGTCTCTCTCTTCTCATTTTCCAGAAGGCTCAGATTGATACATTGTTCCTGCGTCCGTTAGTTCTCCGAGATGCCGGCGTCGCTTTGTTCGCACCGGCGGTGTTGATACAAGTTCTTCATGTGGGCTTTCTGCCTGCTTCAACAGACCACAGCTCACCCGGACTTGATTGGGATCGACTCGAGTGCACCACATACGTGCTTTTTTCGAATTGCCGACTTTTCCCTCCGTCGAAGAATATGCTTTCAATTTTCCTGATTTTCCCAACCGTTCTGAATCCCTTCTGAGCAGCGGCGTGCAACTAGTGATCATTTTTCCATATTAAAAGCATCTCATACAGAACAAGAGCTTTCAGGAAAGCCTGGTTGCTCCCTCTGTATGAGCCATCTTCGAATCCTAGGGAGTGAAATGCTGACCTATAGAACGGCTGATTCAGCAGGGTAGAGAGCCACTGAATCGATCTTCCCTCGGGAAACTTATTCCTCGCTGAGAAGATAAATGCTGGAATTGGAGGGTCATCGGTGAGCTTTTTTCCGTCACGTTGCTCGGGCTGTTTCAGATTTGTGAAGCGACTTTGGTTCGAAACCGATTGAGGAGCCCGATTCCACAACGTCACTTCTCTGGATTTTCTGATTTTGAGATTCCTGCAGAATGTTGTATAATTCGAATGCCCGCAACGCTCTATTGAACCTACGGGATTTGAAAGCTCACACAAGATAGGTACGTTTTCGTCACCCTCCATGGGAAGAGCCCATAACTCGTTTTTAGCAACAAACTTCGGGTACGATCCATTAGCTGTTGTCTTGGAAACTCACTTTTTGAAAAGAGAATCACAGTGGCTTGGACTACGACATATTGATCTAAACATTTTCTGGTCTACTTTGGTCAGAATCTCTCCAGCAATGAGTTTTTCGATTGAGTTCCTGTCCACTCCACATCTATAGGCGACTGTTCTTCTGAAGCAATCGAAAACCGTCTGCAAGAGTCGCTGATCCTTGTCAGCCTCGGATTCCACACTGGCGAACAGTATGTTGGAACCGGATAGAGCAGAGTTCTCCAACATTCTCAGATTTCCAGTTCCGAAACGGCCCATCTCCATCATGCCATTGCCATTGGTTCGCATACTTCCCGGCCGAATTTCAATTTTTTCTCCCTGAAATCGACTTTTCATTCCAATCCGACAGCCCTTCAGATCAAAGACTCCCCTTCTTCAACGTACCGATACGTGGTTCGCAACGTCCCTGATCGATTTTCTTTTCTGAAATCTTCAGAAGGCTGAACCAAGGGTGGAATATGAAGGAAATCTATCGGGTAGAATCCGTCGTGCGGTTTTTCGCGGTTTTCTTGAGAAACAAAAAAGTGGAAAAAGGACTTTTTGGAGCTCGGCTTCTCAAGTGATGATTCGGAGACTTCTAGCCTTAATAAGATATCATCTTCCTACAGAAATCTACAGAATCGACCTCTGTTTTATTCCACATAGTTTGGCGAAATTTACCACTGTACAGCATTGGAAAACGAGAAGACGGTTAGAATAACACATATTTTCCATCAAATTGGGAAGATTTGCGGGAAATCGGCAAGGCACACGGGATCTTTCCTGGGGGCCTATCCTACGATCTCGCCAAATGCCATGGAAATCGGTGGTTTGCCTCAGAAAGAAGGGAGAGGGTACCAAGGACTTGAGAGATCAAGCAGTCTCACAAGGGAGATGAACTCTTGATTCGAATTCCGCGAAGCCGCACCAACAGCGTGCAAATCATCCAAATATTACTGCCCGTTTGGTATGCAAAGACATTTTATTCGGCAACATCACACCAATCGAGAAAAACCCGACGCTGCGTACAAAAACACCTCGGTCAGCCTCAGCCGATCGGTCCGGGAAGCAAGGAAAGGAGCATTCCCACGGAGTGAAGGACTCTCTGGACTGGGGAATCGAAGTAGTTAGGGTTATGCAGTGTCAATTCTATATTCTCCTAACAGCGCGGCTATCCACTCTCACTTACGAATTGTTGCAATTGTGTTGACGATCGCCGGGATTGCCTCTGCGTAACAATGAAAGCATTAATATTATTCGATGAAAATATTCTGAGAAGATTTCACCAGTAATCATAGAAACGCGTCTAAACTCACTCGTGGTGTCTTGAGCCGAGACCATGGCAAGAACGCCGAGCAGAACAAGAAGGAGGATGTACTTCATGGTTGGATTGGAACGTTGGATTTCAACTGATGATCTGAGAGACCTGGGAGTTGCTTTTATAGTAGAAGGAGCGAACGTCGGAACAGAATCACATCCTGGGCCGCGTGAGTCAGATGCTCGTTAAGTTCCGCTAATAGGCTCGAAGGATCGAGAAATTAGATGTCTGAGGCTCCATTCTCGACTTCCGATCCAGGGGAGATCACCGTAAATGGTGGCTGCTAGATTCATCGGATGGCGAGTTATCAGCGAAGGTGCGCGCTCTGGAGAACACCTGGCCATGAGGCCGCCGGCGAGCATCGCAAAATAATGAAACTAAATAATCTGAATCGAATAAAGCAAATGTGAATTAAAATTTAAAAAAAAAAACACGCAGATACGTTCACAGTGAACCTCGGCTTACGTCGGTAATTCGTGGTGGGGCATGCGACGTAAGTCGAGGCAGTGGCGTAATTAGGGGGGGCGGTCCGCCCCGGGCGGCACATTTCTTGAGACCTCGGGGGCGGCGTTTTCCGAGACAGGGTTTGCCCCCGGGGCGGCACATAGCCTAGTTACGCCCCTGAGTAGAGGGAAATATCTAGATGGTCCGGGAAAATGCAGCCCCATCGGTTTTTGACTATGTAGCGTTGATCTTACGGAAAACGAGGCAGAGGGCTCACGATTTGCAGAATGTTTTCATCCAACTCGACTCGAATTATTTATTGCGGTGAGGGGAAGCAATCTATTGTGCGCTGCACCGTCTTCTGTGTCCATTCCTCGAGTATGATGCGTTCCGGAGTTAGCACATCCCTGATGGCACCATATCCTCACATATTTCCATTTCGTCATGTATTTAACTCTTCTTCTTAGAAATGATGAACTGTTGAAGTTTTGGATTATTATTTCCGACCAGGCAGCCTGCGGCCGGCCGCCCCATGTTCGCTCTGGGGTGTTTTGGAGTTGTTTTTGCGCATGGCTGTAGGACCGCGTTTCGTCCAATCGGTAAATGGTCCTGCTAGAGCTGTTAGCACCTCGCTGGACATCACATACGGCGTGAGTGCCTTCGTACGCGCATTTGCCGATTTTTTTTTTCACAATCGGACTCAGCGCGAGGACCCGAGGAGGTCAATATCGGTCCGGTTCCGAAACTCGATTGGCGGGTTCGACCCTTCCCTTGTGAGATTTACTGGAAGCTCTCAAGACTGACACAAACTGTGAAACGCCTTCCACAGTTCCAAATAAGCAAAATATAGGTCAACAAATCCGAGACCAATGTCAAAGCGAGGGTGAAGTGAGTCGAGGTTTGACGGCAATTCATGCGTATTTTAAGTTAGCCACACTGACAGTAGGAAGGCGAACACAGAATGACGCAGAAGAATAGTTGACGATGACCGGGTTTTGAAGCAACGTGCGGAGTGAAAGTTGTAAACTACACATATCTACTGGGAAGGGACGCCGGCAATCGGCACGGCACATAGGATCTTTTCCGGGGGCTTGCTCCACAATTCCGCCGAATTCCATGAAAGTCGATGGTTTGCGGGAAGGGATCGGGGACAGCGGAACAATGCATATATACGGACATGAAAGATCAAGCAGTGTCACGAGGAAGACGAACTCTTGATTCAAATTCTGCAGAGTCGTGTCCGCAGGGTGCGAACCCCCCAAATATTACTGCGCGCTTGATATGCAAAGACATTTTATTCGCCAACATCACGGCATTCGAAGAACCCGACGCTGCGTACACAAACACCTCGGTTGACCTCAGCCGAGCGGTCCGGGGAGCATGGAGAGAGCCTCGGCCAGGCTGCTGATGATCCTTCCGACTGAAGAATCGAAGTAGTTAGGGTTTTGCCGTGTCATATAAACATACATATAAACTCCTTTAAAAGCGCGGCTATCCATTATCACTTACGAAGGTCCCCAAGCATAGCGGCGAGTCTCGGGCCCAACTCTGCGTGATAATAATTGCATTATTGATTGTCAATGATAATATTTTGAATTTTCGCTAATAATCATCAGAACGCGTCCAAACTCACTGCTAAGAGCTTCTTCGTCCTCAGCGTCTTGAGCTGAGACGATAGCAGCAGCACTGAGCACAACGAGAAGGAGGAAGTACTTCATGGTTGGATAGGAACGTTGGATTTCAACTGATGATCTGAGAGACTTGCGAGTTGCTTTTATAGTAGAAAACATCGAACGTCGAAACGGAATCACATCCTGAGCCGTGTGAGTCAGATGCTCATTATGATCCACCGCCAGGCTCGAAGGTTCGAAAAATCAGATGCCTGGGACTCCAATTCAGGGGAGATCAAGCTGACCACACATGAGAATGAACTCGAACATCTCATCAAGGTCATCATCTGATCTCATCCAAATACAAGAATCGCCCGGATGGACTGGAAGTCTGGTTCTACTCTTCATCATTGTACCTATGAATGGGTTCCATTACAGTCGCCCCTCATTTCGGTTCATTTTCAGGCTATTCCTACTTCGCGGAAGTTCAGTGACCCGTGACTAGATCAAGCTGTGCGCCGCGGGCCTTCGCCGTGGGCCGAATCGAAGCCAGATAGTTTGTCATCGAAACAATAGCTCTGAGGAAATATAGCTTTGAGGGGCGATTCGTAATTAGTAGGGCTCGAAACTTTATGCATACGCATATTGCATATGCAAAACATGCAGTCTCATGCGCGATATGCAATGGCATATGCAAGTGCATATTTCTGAGGCGAAGTCCGGTTTTTTTTTTGTAGGCATATCTCCCTCCGAAGGAATATCTTGACTGATGGCCGGAGGGATCTGAAGAACCATTTGTGAGACTGTATATATACAACGCCGTATGTGTGGAGTCCTTCACAAATAAACTAGCCCCCGCCCATTGGCGAGTAAGGCCCAAAAAAAAAAGGCATATCGTGCATATTCTCTGCATATTGTGCATATGCTCTGCATATTCTGCATATCGCGCTCATATTACGTGCATATGGCATGCATATTTCCGTGCATATCGGGCGCATATTACGTGCATATCGTGTGCATATCGCTTGCATATTCCCGTGCGTAAAGTTTCGGGCCCTAGTAATTAGTATTCAATGACTCTCTTGAGTGATTCGTCCAGATTCTCAATTGAGTTCTGAAAAATAGATCCGAATGTGTGCCCGCCTGTGACTATGTCTGGG
The DNA here is from genome assembly GCA_021527715.1 of Neoseiulus cucumeris. Lineage (NCBI taxonomy): Eukaryota > Metazoa > Arthropoda > Arachnida > Mesostigmata > Phytoseiidae > Neoseiulus > Neoseiulus cucumeris. Next base: position 186,043 of record JAJSRV010000135.1, on the reverse strand, counting down.
CTAAACTTCATGGTTAGACAGGTTCCGGTGTTGAGGCTAGTTTACAAAGATCTCTCTCGGGGCTTGTGGGATGTTGGCATTAGATATGCGCATGCGTCAGAAAGTCGATATAAGTCTTGATTCTGCCTTCAATAAACGACCTTTGATTCCGAAGAAACAACGAATCCTCCTTGGTTATATTCACAGGTTATGCGAGAGGGGGGACTCCATGCCAGTACGTGATCTCACTCAACTCGGTATCATTTTCAAAACTGGCGGTCAGACTCCGGGTTGAGAAGGCCCGAACTCCGGCGTCACAATTTGCCACAACAGTACAATTTTGTGGCGTCAGCTGAAAGCAATGCTCCGGAAGGTAGGACGTCCGAAATCAGTTTGAAATGTGGGTTTTCTCCAGAGATGAATCATATACAGAGCTGTGCGCCGCGCCGCCGAGGTTCCGACCCCGACGCCGTCACGTCAAGATGAGCACGCCGGCGCGGCGCATGCGCCACGACGCCCGAAGCCATGAATGCACTCGAAGAACCTGATCTTGGAGTCATCAGGTCCTAATCGTCACGGCCGGAGGGAAATTCCTATCATGCTTTAGCTGAGGTATACATGAGCTGTTCGGAGCAAGAAAATACTGAACTTCCATTCCGACATGCTCGTATATCGGTCTCTCGAACAATACATACAGTTTATCTCGCAATTGGTACCAGGCAGTTTTTCTCTAGTATACCATATCTCTCTGACTCTCTCCGTAAAAGAGCCCCCTATTTCAGCAGCAGTGGGTTCTGAAACAGTCTGAGTATCGCTTGCATGGAAGCTGTGATACGACGGGCTCGGGAGCCACGGAGCCCCGGCGTGTGCGGCACGTTTTTTCAGGGCGTCGCCGCCTAAACGGCCACGGCGCACAGCTCTGATTGTATACAGGGCATCAACTTGAACACCAATCGGTATCTTCGGATGTCGGTCAGTTTTCCAGAAACATTCGAATGAGGGAGAATGACCACTTGGCTGTGACGGCAGAAGTCGTTCAAGAACGTTGCTTTCCTGGCCGCTCTTGAGAGAACGGTGACCGGAGGAATGCCAGGTGTTTCATCGTGTTCATTTTAGTCATTTAGTAGCTCCAAGAGAGCTCCGGGACACCTCTGACACTCGTGATATTGGGCGCAGATTTTCGATACAGTCATACCTCGGTTAACGAATTTAATCCGTTCCTCGAAAACGTTCGTTAACCGAAACAGAACTCTAGATCTGACTAAAATTCCAACGAAAAGAAAGTCCAACGAAAAGTCCTAGGGAAACGCCCTGGTTAGTCAAAACCGCGTTCGCTAACCGAGACCGCGTTCGTTAACCGAGGCAACTTTTTACGGAGTTGGAGCGTTCGTTAACCGAGGCATTCGTCAATCGAGGCGTTCGTTAACCGAGGTATGACTGTAT
>JAJSRV010000135.1:72775-176090 GCA_021527715.1 Neoseiulus cucumeris | reverse complement strand
TATTGCATCCTTTGCGTAGGCTTGCATTTTCCTCATGTTACACATCTGTTCCTTTCAAAGATGTGAGCTTTCCTTATTTCGCACATCACTCTCACGCATCTCTTTTTGAAGGCCGTCGGACATCGAACTGTCGCCATTAAGCTGTGATTACAGTATTAGCACTAACAATCGGTCGTTTACTCCCCTTTCCAACACATGGGTTGAATCATCTCCAGAACTGTGCGGCGAGACATGGCTTCGTCGTCGGCATCTCGTCCATATTATCTACAATAGGTAACTGATTCAATTTCCGAAGAATATCCGGGCACAAAGATCAGAATGTTTCCAGAAAATATCTTGGTCTCTTCATAGTTTCCGTTATACTCTGAAGCGCCCGGGGCTTGAAGAGAATTATATATTCAATGATTTATTTACCATCTTTCACATATACTTTCGATTAGAGTTAGAAGGAACTACATATTCGCGATCTGGTTCATGGAATCGACAAGTGTACAGTGTTGAGCGTGGTACCTATAACAGTGTACTCTGTATTTCTTGCACCTACAGTGATCATCTGGCTCGTGGAAACTTTCGAGCCTACAGATTTTGGTATGAAACCCACGCATCGCAAATCTAGTTACAACTTGACGATATTTCTGATTGCCGAGCTTTAATTCTGTTGATGTCATCGCGATTTGATTCCCCAAATAATTTTCAACAGAAACAGGTACCGTCTTCAAAATTTTGGCCACCAGTGTATATACCATATTGAGGCTGAGCGATGTATATTCATTTTGGGGGATGTATTTGATGGCTCGCAACCAAACTCTCCAGTTTGGTTCTGAATCAGTATTCGATCAATATTCGAAACCGCGGTGAAGCCCCTCTCGGCGAAATTTGAGGATGGGAAAGCAACAGTAGCGGAGCCAGGGCCCGCGACAGCCTCTCCCGTCCCGTAGGTCTTCAGTGTGGCGATCATCATCATCGATCCTTGCCCCCCCCCCCCGACAGAAAATTCTGTATACGCGCCTGGAAAGCAATCATGAAGTTTCACGCGATTTCGCAAAGTGGCGGATATGCTCCTTGGAGCCGGTCGAGGTTCAGTCGGGAAACTAGTTAGCATTTGATTTTCGCGGTTTTCCAACCCCGATTCACGTACCAGGTTGATGCGCAACTATCCCGATGCGCTTCGGGGATTTCGAATTTCGTGCTATTGCTGTGGTTTAACGGTAAGGCGAGCCGAAAACGATTCGAATGAGAGCGCGTGTTCATGACGTTCTGCTGGTGGAGCAGAGAAAGCTTTTTCTCAGAAGTCGACCTTGCTCCCGGAGCATGTTATGAAACCTCAGCTTAGGCCGGAGCTGCTCATCTTCCGCGTCTTATTTACAGTAGGGGAACACGTAGACCCCTTTCTTCTGTCCATCGACCCCAATATCGGCTCGTGAAGTTCGTAGACCCCTTGAAGGATAGAATCGATCCCTGGGGGTCGATATAGACCATTTTGGGAACCACTGCTCTAGATTGACATGAGCCACGTTTGAGATCGTTAAAGAGCCTCAAATATCGTTGAATAAATGACGAAGTTGAGCTGGATTGTACCAACGGTGCAGTTGAAGAACCACAATCATGGGTGGGTGGAGTAACCCCGAAAAACTTACCGTGGCCCCCCTGAGACGCCGCCGTTGCCCTCCAGGGCCCGGGAGCCCCCGCTTGAGAATCACTGCGTCATATTTGTACCTCATAACACGATGTTGGCCTCTAAAGACAGTGAGGTGGAGTCTTTGAGGATGTTAGCTATCCATTCGTGACAACTTTTCCTAAATTTTGACTTTACAAGCCGCGTACCCCCTTGCTAATCAACTCGGCTATCTGGTCGGTTCAATCACAGAATGTTCGAAACCGAATCCTTCATCCCAGTAGGAACGCTTAATCCGAGCGAGCTTGTGCGTTTTGTCTTAACTCTCCGCAAGATCAACAACGTCGGAACACGTCTTCATTGGGAAGAGTATTCGAAATTCGAGGAACAGTTTTGTCCCCACTATTTTCTCACGAATTCGCATGAGTAGCCAGAAAAAGGTACTCTAGGCCCTTTTCAGCCTCAAAAATCAGGATTGTCATTTCTCACAAGTTCCACTCATCCATTAAAATGCAGATGAACTACCTTGCGCAAGAGGAGGGATCAGGGAGAGACGGTCCACTACTTTGGATGGAAAAAACAAAGCTCTTCCTCGTTGGCCGTAATACTCGTGAAGGCGTTAGAAAAAGCCGCTGCCTCATGTCCCCACGGACGAAGCAAAACGACATCAGTGCCTCCTGGTGGGAAGCGAGAGTAGAAGAGCAAAATAAATCCGCTTTGGCCACAAGATGAACTTATTCATGGTCCCCTGCAAAATATCTCTCTCTTCAGAATTATTTACATTCCGTACGAATTTCACAACATCTGCGCCCATGTATGATTGGACCGGCTCTCGTATGACATACTTGACTTGACCTCTGAAAAATAGCGAGAGATTCCCTCCGGAAAATGTACCCTCGGAGCAGCCTGCTGTAGCTCAAGCCCATTCCGAGGTACTTGTGGGTTTGGCGACCTCTTTCAGAACGGCGCGAAAAACAAGAGAAACGGCGTGTTCCACGCACGCCAGAAGGGAGAGGAGAACATTAGTGTTTCTCGATCACCAAACTTCCGTCGACGGAAATGTTACGAACGGGAATCCCCGCGTGAAGCAGTATAAGGAGATCAGTCAGCGAGGATGAGTGACTGCTATTGGGAGACTCGCCTTTCGGGGTTCGTTGTAACGAGCGTTCACTGTAGTTTAACTGAAACGATAGGGGAATCTGGAGCGTCAAAGTGCATTCTGCTCACAAAGTTAGGGCTCTCACACTGCTGACTAAAACAGCCCGATTCGGCGACTCTCGACATGCCACGCTCAGGTTCCAAAGAGACATTCGATATTCACCGATGTCCGAGCATTTTTTCAGATGAATTCTGAGATTCTGATTTGCGCTGGAACCAGAGGCGGACCAAAACTGGTCAAGCCGTACTGGGAAGCGTACCAATCTTGGCCTACCCAGTAAATCCCCTCTGTAATGCGTGCGCGTGGTCCGCGCTGACGGGAAAGGAGAGTCAGCTTCGACAAGCCGGACGTGAAAAGTCTCCGTGCAGCCCGCTGAAGTTTCAGAGACGATACCATCATTTTTATAGAAGGGAATGAGGGATAAGCCAAGTCCTCTCAAGTCTTGAGGAATTTCGGGAACGAACGAGCAATCTCTCTCGATTTTCTCAAAGCCGAGTGCATGTTTTGCGTTCGTTCCAAGGCAGTTCCGACCAGGAAATTGCAGCCCCAATCGATTCCAATCGAGCGGAAAATATGGCAGCCCTAATGGGGAGACCAAAGTCGTGTGGAGCGACTGACTCGACGCGATTTTTTGCCAGCAATCAGAGCCATTTTGGCGTTGCTTTCCGTTGCCTGCGTGGTCAAGAGCCCGAGAGAACTTCGAATAAAACGTTTTCAAAACGGTGCTTGGCGTTCAATGCTTTCAATTTCTTGAAAACAACTTTCATTCCTCGCTGTTCTAGTCGGCCCTTCAGTCATGATCTACAGACGTCTGGGGCTCACCTCATGCATCGCACTCTTCGTCGCATGGCACTTTCCAGCAGGCGACGCACTAACGAAGCCCAGTTTTCCTCATTTGCTGGAAATTCTAGAGAATTTCGCGCTTCAACGGGACGTCCAACCCACAAAAGTTCTTCTCCTCGGCCTCGGTGGAGTTTTATCACGCGAGAGCTTCAAGAGCAACTCCAGCCTTTTGTTCATTCCCGTACCCGAAATTCCGATGAAACAATTCGCAAGGCGTTACGTTTCTGTCCTGCCAACGTTTTTGGACGTTTTGGCGGTGGATTTGAGAATCATTTTGATATCGGCCAACCAGGAATCGATTTATTACAAAAATGGTCCGTTCCTGTATGACAATACGCAGAACATCCGCCACAAGTGTCTGCTGCATCTTATTGTGAGCTCTGCAAAGCTGAGCATGACGGCCAACTTTCCGACCATGGTTTGGAGCCCGAACAGAGTGCCGGTTTATCACTGCGTGAAAGTATTCGATCACCTCATATTCTGGAATTCGAAACCGTCGCCTAGAAGCTGTGAAGTCGAAGACGACTCCTGTAAGTTGGAAGGAGTGGCGCAGGCCCTCACTTTACGCGTGTCTTTGCAAGTTCTGAAACTTTCTCTGACTTTCCGATGCAATTCCACCGTGCTCGAAGCTGACTTCCGGGCAAACTACCACGCTCTCGTGCCCGACAAGCGACTCCGTGTCTACGAGTCCCACATGACTTCACGGTACGCTCTCTATCAGCCGCGAACGATGGAGTGCTTCAAAGTCTTCGAATACGTGCAGACGGACGTGACATCTTTTCTGAAACCTTTCAAGGTTGGAGTGTGGATCTGTTTCCTCGCGGCTGTCCTGGTGATTGCATTGATCCGATCGCGGGTCGACAGGGAATCGTTCGTCAAACGGTGCCTCGAAATTCTCTTGGATCTCTCATCGTCGAAGTTCGATCATGTTCTCTTGTCAAACTCTTCTTTTCTGCTCGCCGTTTCGTCTTCGCTACTCACGTCCTGGGTTCTCAAGATCTACTCCAACAGCGTCATGTCAGCCTTCCTCGATCCCACGGAGCACTCCAAGCCCTGTCAATCCATCGTCAACTGCGAATACAGGATCTCCTGCGAAAACCACGAATCAGTGAAGCTGATGTTCTTCAATCACTCTTGCCTCTGCGGTATAACGGAATCGATGAAGATGATGATGGACGTGCCTCTTCAGCAGTTCACGACAATATGCTCCGCCGAGACCATTAGATTGGATTCACGGTCTTGGTTCTTGCAAATCGATTTCAGACCAATGTTCGTCAACAAACTGGCCAGCTCATCACACGGACAGCTCAACCTGATTCTCACGCGGACGAGCCGAACTCTGCAGCGTCTCATGGAGCACAGCATCATTCTGATGAAGAGGTTCAGAAAGCAAAATGATGAACTGCAAAAACCGAACGCTGACTTTCTCGGGGAGTACTTAAAATGGAGTCTGAGCTCCAACGTGAGACCCGAGGTCGGCGATTCCAATAACAAGTTCAACGTCGAAAGCTTCATGAAACTCGCTCCCTTGGTGCAATTGTGTTTGACGTGCATTTTCCTCGCTTTCTGCGCAGAGTTAAGGAAAAAGCACTTATTCAAGTTTCGAGGTACTTTCAGTCGACAAAGAGTGAATTTCACCCGATAGTGACCGAGGAGCAAACCGAGAGCGGCGCGAAATCGGATTCGATCGTATCGTAGATGAAGGAATCGAGGAGTGCGAATTCGGCAATCTTCATTCGTCCGCTCCGTAATCCGAATTCTGGTGTCCGTTGCCATTACCTACCTTATTGTGTGTACTTTTCTCCTCCTCGAAGAATCTCAAACCCAAGGTTAGTTTGGGACGACAGAGTTGACCCACGATTCCGGTAATTCTCTGATTCCGGGAGGAAGAAAATGAGGGCAAGCTCCCCTAATCCGATGCTCTGCGAGGCACTGGATATACTTGAAGTACTGGATGTACTTAATTTCTGTTCATCGCGTTTGTTGAATTAAACTTTGGTGTGATTTCATTTTAATTTGACAATCGGTCACAATCAGAGGTGAGCGTCGCGCCGCGAATCCGCCGGTTTTTTGTTTTTTGTCGCCGGAAAAATCCCGCGGACGCACACCTCTGGTTACAATATTAACATGAACAATGATTATCGATCAAGTTTGAGAACGTCTCTTGTCGGATTTTGAAGTGAAATTCGTGAACGGCTCATCTTTTCAGGCGGTCCTTTAATTGTGCATCTTTCTCATTTTCGCTAATCAGTCGGAAATGGTTATAAACATGTCAAGTTCAACATTCTATCAATATTAAACTTTGTTTTCCCTGTTGGAGAATGATTGGTTGCCATCGGCTCTCCTCTGGGTACTCGTTGGGTACTTGGGAGGAGGGGAGGAGTCGACCGGTGTAATCTCGAGAAGAGCCCCCCTTGGCGCAGCCGGCACTCAAAGATCGAGCACACATTTGCGGACAAAAGTTGTCAGAGGTGAGGGTTTCAGAGCATCTCCTGCGGAGCCCTAAAGGACGAATCAATCGGCGTGAATCAGTTGTACCGTAGCAACAGGAGCCGGCCGCAGTTCACGCGACGGGGGTCGCGCTTACACCGCGCGGTTCCCGCAACGTGTCCTTCGTCAGCGTGTGTTTCGGACGGTCGGATGACCATTGCTAAGAATTGTGGTTCTTCACTCTTGGGCGGGTGGCTAGTTGTCTCTCAACGTAAACATAGGGATGGCGAGTACAGTGAAAATAATGCCGGCCTAATTTATGGGCCTGGGGAAGCTCCAGCTGTTGCAGGTGGAAGCCATCATAGCCAATCATGATTCATGTTGATATCAGTCAACATGAATCATGACTCATGTTTCCTGAGCAATGAGATGGAACAAAACATTGACAAGCTATATGCAGAACTCTTACGTCTTTTCTTAACGGACCGCGAGGCCAACAGAATTCGGTGGGAAATCATGTGTAAGAGACGAAGGTACTTCGGGAAGTGATATAATGGTGTTGTTACCAAGGTGTTTCCGAGCGCGCACGGAAAGGAGGTTGGATATTTGATAGTGTTTTAGGCGTGTTGATAACCATTTTTCCTCAAAATTCGATTTGGTTCGTTGGTCGGTTGACAGCTGATCAGTTTCTCACGACTTGAAGGGTCTGATCCTAGGACTTCCATATTCGACGAGATATCTCGCAAAGGTGGTCCTTGTTCATTTCATCGCTGCTCCTGTTGGTGGAACTTGCGAACAAACATTCAGGAACTAATTTGCATCGCTTCTCTATTAAACTCACTAGTAATGAGTCACTACTCATAAGATACTACAAGGACGAAGAAGTTCAAAGAACTTTTCGAACTTCTTTCGCGAGATCTCCTCTACCGTCTCCCGCAAATCTGTCGGCGCGCAGACAGCCCGCTCGCGGTCCTATGGGCTATACGGAATTTTTTCGGAATACGCTCGCCGACTTAAACTACAAAGCGCCAACACGCCATCGCTGTGGCCAGGATGTGTTTTCTGCATGCGTGCTTCCAGGAAACTGCTTGCGCATGCCGCTCGCTACGCTCGCGGCTTCAATGGTACCGCCTGCACCCGCCAGTGCTGTGAATTGCGCCGGCATTATTCTCGCCGCAGTCGCCATTTGCGTGTTTACCCCCAAGTCTAACTCGGCGAGCGCCAACCGAAAGAGAACCGGCTTTACATACCCCGCGCGCAGCCGTGTCACGTGGAAACCGTGATGAGGGTGGAACGTTTCGAGCGGCCGAGACGCGTCACAGCAACGTCGCGGTAAAGTTTCATTTATCCCCGCCACCATTCCTTCGACAGCGATCTGATGTTCCACCTGTTGATTCGTCCATATGTCGGGTTCATTATGAGGAAGAATTCATGGAAGTTTCAAAAGTTTCCAAGAAACTTTTCGGCAACAGCTCGACCGCAGACCGCGTGGCGCGGTCAAGTAGGTCCCTTTTCTTTCCTCTATTCTTCAGAGACTGGTTTCAAGATCGTGTCAGTTTTCCATACATGGCGTGGGTTCGTCATTAAGAACCTTGTGTGCAAGCGGCAAGCTTCAGAGAATTCTCAGGAAGTTTTTTACGACAGTAGGTTCGCCGGCGCGGTCAAGTATATCCCATTTTTTTCCCAGAATTTCTTAGTGAAGACTCGTAGTGTCTTGTCATTTCTTAGCGCTAACCTATTGATTTGAGGAAGACTTCGATATTCCGAATAGAGACGTCGCCGTGTGACGGGCTGTCTGACTTCATGAGTAAGAATCCGAATTCATAAAGCGATTTCAAAGCTCGGGAGAACAAGGTGATCGCCGAGGAAGTCGTCGAAACTGCGGATTTATTGTTCGTTTTAGGGGTTTCCGGAGTCCACAAGCTCTTGCGGAGAGATCCTTCAAGAATCCTAGAAGAGCCGCGTAGCGTTCGCACCAAGTATTTGACCGGTTCTGACCAAGTTTGTTCCTACCACGTTTCCGACGAAAACCACTGGAACAGAAATCGTGTTTTCAAGGAGCATCGCAGTGCCGGAGTTCGCTTGACGGCTATTCAATACAAATATTTGAGCATCCGAATTTCGAAATAGTTTTTTCGATTGAAATTCGTAGACAGCTTCGAATATCTAACCACATTCACACCCCCAGATATCATAGATGTCTTGGTGGGCCCTCTTAACGCTCGAAGTAAGTACTCACAAACGTTTCCGACGAATTTGGCGATATTCTCAGCGAGGCCTGGTGGGAGAAATTCGATTAGATACCCCGGTGACAAATCTCATTGTCAATTCTGTACATCTCGCGAAAAGAGAAAGAGCACGCATTGGTGTATCGTGAGATACTGAAGCTTGTTCTGAAGTATATCCGGAAAATTGGGAACAAAACTTACCCCCACCCGGGAGCCGCAACTGTGCGGAAACCAGAACAACTGACGCTAAGAGCGTGAGCACAGTGAATAAGGACGACATGTTTATTGCTGTTTCAGTGTTGGAACTGTTATGCAATGGCTAGGTGAGACGTACTTTTATTCCGCTTCAACAAGTGGACTCTAATCTCAAAAAACAATTTTGACAGGCGACCCTTTCTCCATCTAGCCTAAAGCTTCAATATCAAAGGTACAGGAGATTGTATCAAGATCGAGCGCCTGTCGCCAGGAGAGTTGCAGCTGAATACAGAAGCTTCGCTACCAAGGACACTTGTTGGTCGACTGATTTAATGAAACTCTCTGATTGGATTCAACCGGAACGGAAAAAATATGTTCATAATCCGCCTTGACGAAGCGTTAGTCGAGCATCCAGACGTGACCCACTTGTTTCTCGGACAATTCGTAAAAATAATAGAATTCTAGAGTCCGGAAGGTGCGATCAGACTCTGACGTACGTGAAAAAAATACCGGCGGCGCGACGTCATCAAGCGTCTGCCATCGAAAAAAGGGCAGACACTCCGACAGCAGAGAACTTGAGGAGAAACGACGTTCAAGCTCATTTCCTGTGTCACTCATCTGTATGTCATATCATGTTCTGATTTGAAATAATCAGAAATGTCTGCGAATGATAGGAACCGAGAACTCGGGTCGTTGGCAAACGAACCGGGTTCTCACTCGTTGGACAACTAAACCATCGTCCAACATACCAGACTGTTGTTTCGTCGTTTCCGACCTGTCGCGGGGAGCCCCTATATTGGAAGCAGCGGTTACACGAAACATATATATGTATTGGAGCTGATTAAATATCGTTGCAACCGGGAGCGTATTTTTTAGGAGGACTGGATTTGGAATCAGGCTCTTCACGGCTACACCCAGAGCGGCTCCTCCGATTTCTCGGGAATCGAAGCCAATTTCCCGTTAAAATCCAGAATCCGGGTTTTCGAGAGATCTATTCACAATACATAACAGTCACGATTAAAACATTGACTCGCGAACATCGGGTGCTTTTCGTGATCTGTGTTCTCGATATCGGACAGTACATCGCCTCCTCTGTAAGATTTCTGTTACATGCTGACGATGCACGAAATATAAGATCTTAGCGACCAGTAGACTCTGCAGGCAAGCAGATCAGTTGAGCATCTCGAAACTGGGGGGAGGGGGGTCAATAACTGGTACATTTACCCTACCTATTGGTACCCGCGGATCCGCACTTTTGCACTCTTTGGTCGATTCAATCTTTTGTTGAAAGTCGGAAACCAAAAATTCTCTGAAAAGGAGACAAACCGCCGACTGGATCATTCTAAACTTCGAATGTTTTCGGCTCCTGGCATGATTTTATGCTATAATTTCATCCTACATGTATTTCTTACTTTTATAATTCTCAGGCTGATGCGCCTAAATACGACTCAGCCTCAGATCACTTAAATTTGGGAAAATATCGATTGATGTTCCAAATGCGTGCCGTATGGAGAGCTTGTAGTTCAACCCAAAGTTTTGAGGACTCGCATCATGTGTCGCCACTGTCCAAGGGCAAATACAATTTTCTCGATCGAGAGGCCAACTGCTGCATGAATAGAATCAATGTCGATTCTGGACACGTCAATCAACTGATTCGAATACTAGTCGCGTCATTCTGCATGATACGTCGAGAACGGAAGACATCCTCGGGGAAAGTGGACTACGAGGTGTTGATTGTGAGGGCGGACGAATTCTTCTCATACCTGCGACGACCGTAACTTGGTCGAATCGCCTCCGGCTCCTGAGAAAATCACTTTAGGTTGGAATTTCATTTTGATTTTTCTTCTAGTGCGTCTCTCGGAACTCAGACGTCGGAATCGGTTCCGAAAAAATAATCCAAAGTTCGCGATTACCAGGATCGGATGCAACAGGGATATCCATCAAACGTCTGTATCGAAGCCATGGAATTATGGAGGGTAATCCGGCAATAATCAGTTGTTTTCGACCCACATTTGTAAGCAACGTTTGCCATATACCAGAATTCTTGAAACAAAACAAAATGAAAGTTCGCCTTTCAGGTGCCCAATTTTGCAAAGTTTTCACAAATCGGGTGCGATTCGGCCTACATAGAATGCAATTCGGTCAGATCAGAGATAATGAAATCAAACCCCGGCTCTTCATCCCTGTTCATAGAAGATACGCAATAGTTTGATGCGATGGAAGTTCTCGTGAGAACTTCAGATCTTCTCAACACTCCAATATTTTGAATCGGTAGACCGTCAAAACATCTGCACACACTTCGAGTTTAACAAAGGAACCCATCGCTATTAGCTGATTTCAAAACAGCCTTTCGAACATTGACGGAATCAGCAGAACAGGACCGAACTGATCAGAAGTAACTTCGGTAGCTCAAAGACCGCGTTGGAATTCTGGGGATGGCGTAGATTCCATCAATCAATATATCAGCAATTATACATATATTGTATTTATTCTCAGTTCTGTGCACTACTTTTCGTAATAATATATTTCGTAATAATTGTGGGCTTTTCCGGCTTTCGCAATGTCTCTGGCTGCTCAGAGATCTTCTGAATCAACTTCGGTGTTAGCTTCTCCACCGGAGCTCGGTCAATCACTCACTTAGTTAACAAGTTGAATGATAGTCGTGACAACACGTTACGTGAGTATTCCCGTTAGGACTTGGTCGAATTTGGAAACAGGTCGACAGCGAGGGCGCTCGATTTCGGAGGCTTCCGTCCTCGAGGAGCGTGGGACCCAAGTGCACATCTGAACATCGAGAGCTTAGCTCGCCGCAACAGCAAAATCATGCCAAAATGGGAGCGAAAAATGGAATCGTATGGGAACTGGAGCGAAAACAGGGTTTCTCGACATCTCCTCGGGGGCCCAGAGTCTGGGTTTCATCTGAATCCGCCACTCGATAAATATTTTCACTTAACAGCCTGTATATCTTTGCAAATCTCTCGATCTGGGTTCCAGATACAGGGTGGCAAGTGGAAATCTTTTTCGAGTGACGGACTCAGATGGAATTCGGGTGTTTCAGGGTTCCTGGAAGCGTTTCCGTTGTAAGAAATGTGAGGCCCGCCATTCATCGTGAAGTTTTCTCGACAACTTGTCGTTCTCGAGGAAAACTTCTGAGAAAACTTCTCGAGAAAAACACGAGAATTACCTTTGGACCCACCTATCGGGAAAGTGAGAGTAGGAAAGTGAGTAGAAGGTTTATCCGAAGTGAAATCGGAACGTCAAAGGAGTCATCCATTGCAAATCGCTCTACTATGCAAGGAAAAGGCGAATAATTGTCTTGCACATCGTTGTGGGGTCAGAACGTAACTCTCTCCTTTCTCGACTCTCTTTAATGAATGGGGAAACCAGACATGCGAGAGAAAACTAAGAATATGGCTGTAAAACCCGTGAATTATGCATGGCAGTTGAAAGTTGAAGTAGTGGCGTCGCCAGCGGGAGGCTTTTGAGGCTATAGCCAACCAATTCTGAAAATTGGGAGGCTTAGCCTCCCAAAATTTCGGGACCTGGCATGCGCGAGTTATTGGAATATCAACCTGCGTTAGAGTGTTCAAGTGACCGAACTAAGACCCTACATAGCCGTACCATGGCCGATGTTTGAATTCTTGATCGGAAATCATAACTTGCTCAGATTAGCACTTAAATGAGCCTCATGTCAAGCGGTAAGCGAAGAGACCGGTATCGTGTTTCGAATCACGACAAACCGGGTCTTGTGGATTCGAATTTAAAACGAGACGAAATGGACGGAGACTGTTTTGGCCGCGCCCACGACAACCTCTGCTATCTCGTGAACTCGGTACTCGACGAGGCTACCGGAACTGATCGGCGCGGCGTACGAAGATGGAGAACAGAGCATGTCCGCTTTCGCAGCTCACACTCACACACTTGAGGGACACATTCATTATGATTGCACATCTTCGCGTGAGAGAGGGTGGAGTAAATAGANGGAGTTGCTTCAATTGAGTGTGTCCGAAAAAGGGATCAAACGGCCGATTGTCTTGTGGTCACACGGCAAATCTCGATGGCGGCGGTTCAAATCTCGACGGCCGCCGGGATGCACGATGCAAGAAACGTACACAATTTGTGCATGTCGCTCAACACCTGACGTGTATATGAGTGACACTTGACGACTTGACGTGTATCGATTGGATCTTGACGATTGTCGATCGGAAGTGGGTTCAACGGTGTCCACTTTCCCACCGTGTGCGGCGTTTACGACGAGAACGTAAAAACACGTGATATTCGATTGCAACAGCGCCTTCTTCACAGACGATGATCTCCTCGCAAGACTCGGGCTCCAGGAGGAGATACAGGACCCATCTCTGGTGAACTACTCGAAAAAGGAATCCCAGTTTGGGAGAAGGAGTTCCCCCTGATCTGCGCAAGCGCCTGATATGAAAGGCTGATAAAAGAGTTGAATGTAATATACGAAAAATCACTCCGATCAAGATCAATAAATACCCATACCAAATGCCCATACAAACAGCAAATTTTTCGCCAGGATGCCTACTATGCGAGAAAAAGTCGAATAATCGTCTTGCACATCGTTGTGGGGTTTAGCAATCTCCGAAAGATGCCTATATGCACTTTTCCATGCATTTCCATAATGTTGGTTCTCCTGACAATGAATGAACCTCCCGACATAATAGCACATATATATCCGGTTCAGCGGCCGCCAAGTCCAAAACTGTGATAACACTTTGGTATTCACAGAAGATATTCTGCCTGAGATCCGAGGAAAATACGTGTTAGAACGATCGTCGTATGTTCGTAAGGCGTCCGTGGCTCCATTTTAACTAAAATCATTGCGGAGGTCCAACTATCGAATGACGAGGAAAATCTGGCAAAGCTCCGCTTGATCCAATCCAATCGGCAAGCCGACCGGGTGGTGAGCTCTTCGAAACACCGGATTCATTTGTTGCTACGAAAAACTCTTTCACGTTTACTTACACGCTGATCGAAGAAAGTGGTTGAAGCTCCGCCTTCTCCCGAGTTATCAGAAACCTTGTGTTGTATTCATCTGACAGTCAGAACCGATGTACCACTTGGGACTGCCCCCCTCCCCCTCCGCCCCCTCCTTTTACGGTGAAGTCACCAACTAGAGCTTCCGAGGCCAATGATTCTATATTGGTCCAGAAGTCATTGATCAAAACTGGTACAGAGGCTCAGGATCGTCTACTCTATAGCTTATGAGATTTCCCGTGGAAAACTCGCGCGTTATGACGACGAAATTCAAAAAGAATCAAAATCGGCCATGACGAAAAATTGTGCAAATGAAGCAGATCCGAATCTTTTCATGATTCCTTTTCCATCCAGCAGAGCGATTCAGGGATGGCTTTCCGCTTAAACGACTGCCGTCAACATTGACGAAATCGCAACATCGCCACAAAAAGCGAACTTATCAAGCATGGTTGCTGCGAGTTCTGTGCCGCAAGCAATGCGACTACCGAAACTTTGTGGACATTTATTTCGAGTGAACCAGTGAGCGAGAATTGTTTACTTCTGTGACGACCTTGTCATCCAGCTGCGGGGCAGCCGAATGGAGTCAGTGAGAGAAGGCCCTGCATAACAAAAGCTTCTCTCGAACACTGGAGACACGCCTGAGAGCCGCAACACATTTGGAAGCGGTGAAGAAATTTCGTTAAAAGGAACCGTGGGGCGTGTCTTTCGCTCCCGAATAAGTCACTGCTGAAACAGCAACTAAACCTCATGTTCTGCTTAGGCATTGTTTGCTCGTTACGATCGAGCAATGATCCAAATTCGGAAAAATTTGGACTCTGGAGTCTGAGTTGATATGGGCTGTCGGCAATACATCGAAAAAAGTTTTTCAGCGAGACACCACGAGCGCTGAACTGCCTTCTGGGATGCGAAAACGAATTCAATCGTTTCATTTCAATTTGGAGCTGAATTCTGAGTTGACGACAATTCACATTATGACTGTGAAGTTCTACGCCTACTTCTGAGTCCGTCCGTTCCAACTCGCTTCTCCAGAAAGATGTCATGCTTTATTCATGAGCCAGGGGAGTTTTCTGAAATGTCTAACTTCTGCCGTTTTGTCTTCTACATGGAAGAACAGCAGGGGAACGCTTAAGGTCGACAATGGAATGACTCAATCTTCTTTCGAGGTCCCTTTTTCCGGAGATCTCGAGGGGAACGACGTGTTTCGTGCCTGTTTTGTCCTGGGAAGCGACGTACCGGGGTGAATGGGAGCGAGGGTGCGCGTATTGAATCTGGAAATATCTATTTTTCTGACAGAAGCTGGAATACAGGTTGAGCTTCCCAGCGTTCCGGTTTCCTGGGAAGATTTCCGATCCGAATGATTTCAGATTTCAGAGGCGCTGAAAGCTTGAAGTTCATAGGGTCTCACTCGACAGAACATTGGTTCGAATTTCCTCACAGATAACCCGACATCCGCATGGGAGCTGCGGCCATATTGTTACGCCGAGGAGTTTTTTTTTTGTGTGACTTCACTGCTCTAGTTTCTGTCATTGTTGCGGGACGCGGTCTATCGGCGGAGAACGCACCTGCGGACAAAGTCGGTTATCGAGACACGGTTCACCGGCTCGTGCCGGCATTAGGTGAACCGGTCCAATAACAGGCCCGATGACCCTTCAATGGACAGGATGACTTTCGCATGCGAATGCAGGCTGGCGCCATTCACACCGATCACGCGAATTTCCACCGAAACTTATTTGTTCATTGCTCTTGTTCTTCTTGTGGAAAACTATTTTGTCACCAAAATCGAACGGAAATACCGGACTGTTTTCCGGAAAGACCGACAAGAGGAGACTCTACTCCAGAGTAGATTCAAGCCGGAACACGTCAGGACACATTTGAGGAGTTGATTTCCAAACGGAGTCATGTCCATTTTTCCTATTTCGAGATGATCGACTTTTTCTTCTGGGATGCTCTAATTGCACAAAATGACGATGAAACTTCGGTATGCGATGGGTGACGGAATAGTGAGCATAATGAAAGCTAACTCGCAAATCAATGAGTCCTGTGTAGGCGGCTAGAGGAATGAGGTCTTCTGGACTTGACGCATTTTGAAAATGAACATTGGAAAATCAGTCGGAATGGACGTTTTTTGATGTCGTATCACGACTGCTCGCAGTGATGGTTCAAGAAACGCCAAAGCTGGTACCCCGGGCTGTAAAGCACAGGGGAAATTTCGTTATTTCTAAAGAATAGAGTACTCTCTAAATCAATCATTCTTCGAACGCGTGGACAAGAATTCGTTGTTTTTAATTTTGGAATTAACATCTCCATCGCGCTACAGTGAAGTAAGAGAATCTTCTGCGAAAATTTGGATGACTCGACTCCTTTTAGAAAGAAACTACAGTTGGACTTGACCTGTTTTGGAAATGAATCTCATTTTGAGTCGTTCTTGAGCATGAACAACGGGCAGACAACTCCGAACCGATGCTTGCATTCGATGCGAAACACGCGTCTGAGTCGATATCGATCAAAAAACGAGAATCGTAAAAATCGGACTTGACTACGTTTGGAAATCGACTCCTCATTTGAAGATTGAGAAGTTCTAAAAAGCGGTGTTCAGTGCAAGGAGAGAAGAGTTCAGAGTTTTCTTTTTTGCTACATTCTCAATGATGAGGAGACCCACAGCAGAAATCAGCCGGAGAATATCATTTAACTTCAATCATCTTTGATCGAAAGAGGTATTTCGTGCCATCTTCCCGAGATCGATAGAATATACGCGCCTATTAATGCCTAAACTTCCAAGCTCTAATCATCCATAACGTCCAGAGCTTGAAGCTTCGTGAATCTTTCATCATCCATCAATTTCTCGTTTGTGGATGAATTGACGGATATATCGACGAATGAAACTGAATCCAAATTCGATGCTACACTTCCCATTTTATTGTTTGAGATCCTACCTGAACCACTTGAGTAGCATTCCGTAGCCCATCCATGAAGAAAGTCTGACGGCACAAATCTGAGTTCCATAAATATTGCGCGATTGTTCAATGAAACTATCGAAGAAAAGACACGAGGACATATCCCTGCAAGCGATATCGGTGTAAACGCACAAATCTGCGAAACTTGTTCCGACGAATTCCGTCTAAAACTGTGTTCCCGAGTCAGGGTAGCCGCCTGCTGTTCAACTCCTCAGCTGAAAATGTAAATTCAGAAATAGGAAGTTTTTGAGCTCAAGCTATTGCATTTCAATCACACTGGATAGACTTGCGCCGATACTTCGTGGGTGAATGTCGTTCTCAGTTATGGAAGATCATGTTCAGCAGATGTCCTCCATTGAAAGCATATCGACGCCTCCAATAGGTCCGTTGCCCTATTGTTACAGTAGAACCTCGATTATATCGATCGATATTTCATATCAGCTCTTTATTAAACCGAACTGGATGATCTCAACCCCGATTGAATCGCTTTTCGATCAGGAATATCAACTCCCACTTATAATAACCTCGATTATATCACTTTTCGATCAGGTGCTCCACCTCTAGATTGTATCACATGAAATTCATTCAAGATATCATCGAGGTACACTACATTCAAGAAATACCGTCGTTATTTTCCAATCTATCAATCAAACCACCTTTATTGACAGAAGGAGTGTGAATTTCGAATAGAACCCGAACTTCCCAGCTCTGGTTCCGACATTTCAAATCGAAAACCCGAAACCGATCCGGAGCATGGAAACCCTGCGGCGAATTCTCCTTTTCGTAAGCTCACATAAATGTGAAGGTCAATGCCAGGATAAGCCACGCTCGGCGGAAGTGGCCGATGCCAACTGTACGTGACCGGTACCTCGCGAGGTAAACGTACGATATATCGAGACGTGCTCACTAAAGCAAAACCCACAGAGCCGCGCGCGCGCGCGTTAATTGTGTCTTGTCGTTTAGCCAAAAGTTTGTTGTTCCGATGGTTACGTTGGCAGCTTCGCGGTGCGCCGTGACCACTGGCGCCCGGGGAAAGGTGGGCGGTCTGTCACGCTCACCCCGCTCACATCAGCCAAAGCGCGCCATTCCGAAGTTTGACTTCAGTTTGATCAAAGTTTTTTTGGCGCGGTGTCGACGGAGTCCAACAGTTCACGTGATCGGTTCCGGCTTCACACTCAGTCGTCGTACCCAAATCGTTATAGTTCAAGTGTCAGAAACCTTCGTTCGTCCATGACCAGCGTGTGAAGAACTGAAAGAGCTCCTAGGGTTTTCGAGCCCACTCGCAGTCAGCGTTTCTTGCACTTTCGTTCGTGTGTTGTACGAACTCGATTGAACTTCCAGAACTCAATCATGAACGGATACACAACCAGAAGCGTTCCCGTGATCCTCCTGTGGACATTCATAGGTGAGGATGACCTTCCTCAGAACCCGCTAGATCTTCCAAAACTGTGAATCTCGGAGAAGTCGTGAACGGAGCCCGAATCGCGAGCTCTGCCGAAGCCAGGGTCGGGAATATTTGGCGGCTTTGCGTGACGTGATCGAAAAGCGCGCGTGATAGGACTATGCCTACAAGTATTATCCAACAAGCGCGTTTCGTTCCGAATCTGCATGATGCTGAACAGTGTGTCACATTCTCGCCGCCGTTATATGAGTCGTCGAAGCTTTTTTTGTCGTGTAAACACATTCGGTTTTGAAAAATAAGCTTGCGCGGTTCCGAACCGAAGTTGCCGTCGCTCGAATCCTCAACTGGAGTCGAGAAAGACGGATTGAGTAAAGTCTGCGCAAAATCTTGGGATTCACGGACGGTCCTCAATAGGTTGATCGAAAGTTCCGACCTCTAAACAGGTCCACATCAGCGATAATTCTCCTGATCTTCTTGAAATGAACGTTTGTTTTCAAAGTCGACCTACTGAGTTGCGAACGGTTGTGGCCGGCGCTCACTTCGTGTTGACAACCCTCGAAACGAACGACAAAAAAGACTCATTGTAATGGCAATGGAATGAGGCTCGGCTCTGGGCCGGAAGCTCGAGCAGGTCACAGACGGGAAACGCATTGATGTGAAAGTGGGCTCTTTCCATGCTTTGCGAATTGAGCTTTCGGTATTCTGGCTTTCGGAGAGTCAAATGACGATATCAATTCACGTAACAGATTACAGACCACCCGGCTTCTGTCTTTGAGAGAAAATGAAGTTCTTCTTTCACTTGGAACGCTCGAATCGTAGAGACAGCTACATTAGCCGAACTTGTCGTATGCTGAGCCTGCTGTGTGACGGGGATTCATTGTTGCAGAGAACACATTTTCGAGTTCTTTGACCTCTTGATAGATCGATTTTGGCTGCCGTTTCGGCTTCCGCGCCACGGGTGGGGTGAGCGAGTCACGACAAATTGGGGGTTTCGTGAGAAAGAACATCGCTAGGCTAAATATTGGGGTCCGTTTCCTGCCGTCGTTACGGTCTGCACTGAGCAAACCACCCAGTTAAGTATAGTGTACTGGTCTGAACGATTTCGCTTTTCTCACATCAGCGTCCTCTAGCAGTGGACGAAATCCGCGCTCTGGGTTCGCGAAGTTGAATTCATTTTCTCAGAAGTGTACAAAAACGAAACGTGGACATGGAATCGAGGAAGAAATGTTTACTTTCGACGCAGAAATCCAAATAAGGAAATTCGGTGACCGTGCATTCCGACTGGTTTCAATCAGTTAAAGAATAAGTCATTCGGCGCAGTCATTCATCAAAGTCACGATTGAATGCCCCGCACTACCGATGGCGATTTTCACCGTTTTTGCCCCGGTTCAATCTAAATCACGGAGTTTTTTTCTCCCGAGTTTCCCCTGTCAACGGAGTGTTCTCACCTTAAATAGAAGTTGCTCGCCGCACGGACTCTCGTGGACTTTTCTGCAAGGAAATTTCCCCGCAGTGGATTCCCATGACTTCATCCGCTCCCGATTCTTGACGTCGAGGCTCTCTTAAAGTCGAAAGTCCCCCGAGCTGGATGGAAATCTGCCGAGACAGTCGACGTATGAACGGTGCTTGACTAAATCTTGAAGTTTCGAGTCATGGGATGACTCAGATACGATGTTTTCCGAGCGCTTAGTTTTCAAGTACTCGGAAGGAGTTGCATGACTGATTCCATTCTTCTCCTTGCGCCGTCCTTCCATAGAAAGATATGCTGTGCGGCCATGCTGTGATATTCTAGATGTTTTTCTGGTATTGTTGTTTCCCATGCAGAACTGTGAGGGTTTCTTCATCTTTTTTTGTTCTTGCAACAAACTGATCCCCATCTCTTTTGGAGAAACAGGGGCTAATCGGGTAGAGGGAGTCATGGTTTGATTTGGTTTCCCCACATAAGGGAAACTTCCCTCCAGTCCGCGAAATGAGACATCCGGCGAACATTTTTTCCTCAATTTTGAGATTCAGACGGACCTCACTGTTCCAACAAGCCTTGGCTATGCTCGGCCAGGGCGTGAATCTCGATCGGAATAACTTTTTCCCTGTTTTCGGAGTCTTGCGGGTCGTACGTCGAGCTCAACGGCTCGAGTAGACGCGTGGAGGAAGTTTGAAGCAAAATTTCGACCGCCGGCTCCATTTTGGTCCTCTATCTCACGAGTAAATGTTAAATCGTCAGGTAAATAGCCCGCAAGTGCAAACTATGAAACTATGATCTTCGTTTTTCACAGCCCTTCTCCCCGTCGGAGTTTCGGCTCACAGAGAGGAATGTGATCGGAAGATGCAAAACTGCACTGAAATGGTTCGACCTTTTCTACACGATCTCGAGTACATGTTCCCCACAAACGGTCAACATGTGGACAACATGTGCAGGTAAGTTGAAGACTTCGAAAACTCTTACGAAGATATCCGATCGCAGTTCTCGTCGAGGTCAACATGTCTCGAGGAACTGAAGGGATCCGATCGGAAAGTGGAATAGAGAAGTCATGAGATCCATCAGCCCAATTGAAATCCTTCGATATTCTCAGGATGTGGAAGGATTTCGTGGAATGCATAAGACTTTATGTGAAGAACTGCGCGACCGAAGACCAACGCTCGAGGTTCAACGATGCAGTCGGCGACTCCATTGATACCGTCCACGCGATCTGCTCCTCGGAGAGGTACCAGAAAGGTGAGCATCTCCATCACGACCGAGTCTTCCTTTGTCTTCGACGATAAACTGGAAGGATCGTCTTTCGAATCGAGCGCTCCGGCTGAAGCTGACGATTCGATGATAGCGTCTCGTTATCTTGAGAGTGGGTTCAATTCGCCTAAACAGAAGTGTTTTCCTTCCAGAATACCTACAGAGTGCTTCGTGTTTCCGAAAGGTTTCTGTGGATAACTGCGGGAGCCATTACAACGATATGGTGGATGAAGTGAGCAACACAGCAGCCAATAACGATAACATATGCTGGCAAGTATTTTTCAACTCAAACATTACTAAAATTTTCCGACCCGGAAACATCGGAGGCGCTCACAGAACTACACAGCAAACGCAGATATCGAACAGAGGAAGGTTTTGACTAAGGATGAAAAAAAACCTTTCTTGTATAAAGGGCCTCGAGTATGAAGAATTACACTTCAGTATGAAAATTTCGTATTACGCGAGGTTCTTCAAATGTGATGTTTTCATCACTCGACGTTCTTTGTACGCTCGAGTTTAAGACGTATATTACGTCATCCCAGATCAGATCATTCGAAGAACTCCTTTACCGGAGCTCAGTTTGAAGTGACTTGCCGTGAAAATTCAGCTCAATGGCCTGATGAAAACATGACCAAACATTTTTGAGAAGAGTTTCCGAAAGCAGCTTAGACGACCTTGAGTCGGACTGGCGGGCGGGCATTCGAACGAAACGGTCTTTTGTCGCAAAATCTCTCTAGCCAACGTTCAAACAAAGCGCGTACATAAACCGACCGAGGGAGAAGCACAATTCGCAGCGACGGAATGGGCGGTCCATCCAAAACCGTTCGTTCAATGTGGGAGCCAGCCTTCTCGGCGATGAGCGCAGGCGGAAACGAACTTGAATTAAGTGGACGCCAATTCCGTCTCACGTCACGCTCAATTTGACCGAACGCGTTTTCAATTTGCTGTGTATTCATTATCTTCCCATCGAGCTTTGCTTCACTGTTTATGTTCATTGGAGAAGAATGACATCGGATTCTTGTGGATTTATGCGCGGCCCTCAACGACATTCTCGAAACAGAAATCTGAAACTCTGCTCTAGGTAGCCGATTTGGAAACAACGTCAATTTTTGGCTTTGTTCGAATTCTATCTGACTTTCAATTCAATTCAAGCGCGTACACCAAGTTCCGAAGTTGCGTCAGCGAGCCGTTGCTGAGGTTGTGCGGATCGCGTGCCCGCACCATCATGGATCACTCGATGGCGTTCCTGATCCACAGATGCTCTTCAAACTCTTTTTCGTGAGTGTTCCTGCTTCCTGGTGCCTTCAACTCGAACAAAATCCGCGACCGATATTTCAAACTTCCCCGTCAATTCTCCAATTTCGTTCAAGGATCTCATATTTTTCTCTTTTCCTTTCATTGTTTCACCCGTTTCGCTTTCAACCCGATTGTCGTTCGAACAGGCTGTCGTATGAATGTCCGAAATCGCGATCTTTGGCGAAGTCTGCGTCTCCTGCCGCGTCCAGCCGATCTTCGTCCTCGTCGTTTTCTCCAGCTTCGTACGACGATCCTCCAACCATAGTCGAATCACACCGCGTCCAACCAGCGTCACGCGCGCACCGTCCTTCGTCCGCCAGCAGCCGCCTCCTTCGAAGTGAAGAAAACTCCGCCTCAGTTCCTTTGCTCGTCCGTAGTAACGCCATTATTTTGACGACGACAACAACGATTCTTCTACCGATCCTTGTACACTTGCTGACTTTCTGAGGTATGGGTGATTTTCTTGTGGGAGGGATCTTGTCTTCGGTGGATACTATCAGCGCAAAACTGTTCGCAGCGCTTGACACCGAGAGAAATGCTCATTGAACATAGACTCTCTTCTGCAAGGGGAGAGACATTGAAATTATTTGCATCGAATATATTTCCACCATCAATCGTCGTTTATTTTCGAAGCGAGAAGAACGGATTCTGTTGTAGTTACGGCCGGGCAGCTATCTATTGTATCATGAGTGAGAGGTCATAAATGGTGAAATAAATTCCCCGGTTCACTCGATTCGTTCTTGATTGAATACTAGACACTAGCTAGAGGTGTTCCGAAGGGCAACCCACGAGCGTAAGGAAAGTTGAGGTGGAAGATGCCCAAACGTTTCAGAAACGTAGACTCAAACTAGAAGAAGAGTCCCGCGAGAATGTTGGAACGGAGAATGACTGCCAGTCTTAGGATTCCGTCGAATGGAATTGGACATCCGAGATCCGAAGTCGCATAACTTCAATTTCGACATCTTCGAGAAGACCGAAAAAACTGTAGGAAGGGATCAACTCGATGGAATCTACCTGGTGTTCCACCCGTAGATTAGGCTAATTAGGAGCTCCCGATTCCGCAAAGAATCGATAAAAGAACAATGGAAAGCAGGTGACGGTCAGATGGAGTTTTGCCACTATTGATCTCGAAATCTGAAATGCAGGCTGTTCCGAAAAACATACGACTGTTTTGACCAAGATTGCGATGGCCATAACTCGGTTAGCATGGAAGCTTCCTCATATTTTCATACATTTTTGAGTCAGAAGTCGAGAAAAAGCTTCTTTGGAGTCCGATTTCTGTGCTCAGAGAGGTGGGCTTTCGAGCTAAAGCTTATTCTTCGAGGATTCCGACATCGGGAATTTTGGAGCTCTGCAACTTCGAATCAATTTCTCTGTCGAATCACTGTCAGAGTGTACGGCCCTGACTCGGTTCATGAGTCGAGTGTCGCCACCTCCTGAACAACAAACCGATATGGTTGATTCTATCATTCTATGCAAGGTGAAGTCAGGACTCAGGACTGATTGCTCGCTAGCGAGTCCCCGGGGCTTGAGATTCAGAAATGGGAGGACAGCAAACAGTACAATCGGTGATCGAAATCTTGGGAATCGATAACTTTTCAGAACACACTTTCTCTTTTGAGACTGTCGGGTCGAAATTGTGCGCAACTTCTCGATTCAGGTCATTGATTCTCAACCAGATTTCGATTACAGCAGCTCTGAGGAAGTTTTGTCAATGTAACACTTTCTTCCAATTTCTAGCGACCGGATCTATCTGATGAACCATCAGATGTGAAAAGTTGCAGAAAGAGTGATGAAACCATTCGAGAACTGCCCCTTCACCGATTTCCGATGGAGACGTGGAAATGAAGCTCAAGTGTTCAACATAGTGACTAGTCGTTTATTTACAGAATTCAAATTACCGCTGTCTCAGCTTGCAATGAAGATTTTCCATAACCTACGAACCTGGAACCGACAAGATCTGATAGAAAATTCTTGAGGATAGTTGGGGTTGAGTATTGGAATCCACCTCCAGATTGAAACTCAAACACAAAACACCGTCGCAAGCAATCTCCACTTCCCGCATTTCTCTTTCGGTCACGATGAGGAAAATTATGAACATGGTGGTGAACAGCTGATCGGGTGATGGATCGAATAACTCAAGCAGAGCAATGGTCTGATCGATGAAGGGATGAATGCAAAATGAAATAGACAAGGTCTTCCACAGGGGGGCTAACAGGGGTTCGCTAGCGCTTTGTGGAATGCAAATGATATTTTGTAATACAGGTTGATTTAAAATCGGCCAACAAAAGCCCTCTGAACACACCACCACCCTCCGACATAGGAGTTACCTAATTTCCAAGGGAACGCCTTCGTGGATGGTCATGCCGTTCTCGCCACTCGGGCTTTCGCCGATAATGATGATGACGATGATGATCTTGAAGATGATGATGCTGCTGCTGCTCGATTCGAGAAAGGAGCGGTTCAAGCGAAGCAGCGGTGAAAACGGAGACGGCTTGCGAACGGCGCGGTGTTCCATCGATCCGACCCAGTTCGTCTCCATTCCAAAACCACTTGGATTTCAGAAGTTTGATCTGATTTCCGATGAGGTTTCAATGCTGAATCCAAGCGGTTAGGCACGAAGCTCCTCTCGAAAGGGCCGAGTGAAGTGCGGTTTTCAGCAAAATCTCACGTTAGAATTGCTCTCAGATAGATTATCTTCCTACTATACAGGGTATCGTAATCTCCACTGGTGACCACCGCCTGCTGGCTAAGACTCCCTTACCGGTGGCAGAAGTCCCACCGTTCGGTCACTCGCCCTGTCAGTCAGTCAGTCAGTCAATCAGTTTCGTTTCCATCGTCCCTCAGGATCTCCCGTTCGCAAAGCACCCTTTCCTTCTTACTCTCTGATCTCGGGCAATTCTTACGAGTACGGTAAGAGAAAAAATAAAAAAGAGTTTCTCATCATCACATGGGTGACTTCACGTATCGTTCAGCGGAAAGAAGGGGGGAGCGTAGAAAGTAGAGATTACGAAGTTGCGGTTCCATAGTGCAAAAAGACCTCTCACGACATATCTGTTCCTCTATCGTAATCGATGTTCTGTTTAAAGCTAGTGATACATTGACGTCGTCATTCTCTCATTGTCTTCCTGAGGGCAATCGCTCTCCACGTTGCGATTCACTGGAAAGAAATGGAAGAGTTGTTCGTTTAGTTGTCGAGAATAGATCACGTGTCATGAGACTTCAAAATTTCTTCCGACAGAGGTTCAGGGAATCGTCAATTGTGAACACTCACCGTCCTCGGTTGAGTGTGCACTGTTGGCCCGTTGTGTTTTTCTATTGGGACCAGTTTTCGACAACCCTGCCTGGAGACCGAGGTCCGGCCCCGTCGCTGTGTGCCACGACTGCGACATAACAGAAGTGCTGTCCACCTGTAGAGTGAAATAGTTTTCCAGTTGATTCGCTTTACTCTAGCGTAATCGATATCGTTTCTTCAGGAGTGAGTAAATGGAGTCCAAGTCGATTACCCTTTACCTTCGTCCGCATTTGATAGTTGACAGAGGTCCGAGATCGTCCAGCACTTCGAATCTCTCTCGACGGCCGTGTTGGATGCGCCTCAACAACTGCGGAAGAATTCAAGAGTTCAGGTTTGGATTCTTCAAGATTATCATATATTCGCTCTTGCGCTCTTTGAACCAAAGCGAGCTTCGTCGGATGGTCGAGGACGAAAGCACTCACTAAAGGATGTTGACATGGCCGATGTGGTTTGGCCGTCTTTGTTTTCCTTGAGCTTGAAGAGCAAGACGTCGCGGTCTCTGCCGAGATTTGAGATCAATCTGTCTTTGTGTTCAGCGATTTCCTTTAGTTTAGCGTTTTCCTGAGCCAGCTGATCCTGAACAGCGAGTTTCTGCCCGATCATCGCCGAGAGATCTTCAATTCGAGCCTTGTATTTGTCCATAGCGTCTTCACTCCTCGCCAGTTTGTCCTTGAGTTGCCCATGCTCGATCTCGTAGATCCGGAGTCGATCGATTTCTTCGCGACGCATCTCGATCACGGCGTTGAGTGAATCCACCTCTTTGATGAGCGACTCGTTGCGCTCCCTCAACCACTGTGAGAAACATATTGGCATAAGCAATTGGCACGGCCAAACATTACGAATTCGAGACCTCGATGTGTCCCGACACATTATCTTCCTTTCCCTTCTCGGAAATCATCTCTAAATCCCACAGATGACGAACTCATCAGCCTCAAATGATGCAAAGCTTGTTGTCTGATACATTTTCTGCGTAAATTACGCAAAAAATCTAAGATGTTTCTCAGGATTGCGATGTGAATGGTAGCTATCTTAGTGGCTGAAAAGGCGTACCGCGATCTTGGAGTCGGTGGACTGGAGCACGCTTCGTTGGAATTCTTCGGCTTCTCGTTTGACTCGAGCGTATTCCTCGCTTCGTTCCTGGAAAATGTCGATCAAACTTCAGATCTTGTAGAGGAGAACATTTATACCGGGACTAGGAAGTGAACCTTGTGGGTTGCGAACATGATTTCATGGAAATTAACGACCACGCTCAATGGTGGACTGTTCAGGACGACTTCGTCCTAGATTACCTTGAGGGCGTTCTCGAGATCGGACTCGCGTTGTCGGTAGAGCTGAGCTTTGTTTTGAAGTTCGCGTTCTTGAGCAGCGCGGACATCGGCCATTTCACGCGTATGACTGTCGAATATCTTGGTCATTTCTTCACCACGGGATGCCACTTCCTCCGCAGACATTTTCGCAAACTGTTCCTTCATTCGATCGACCCTAGCCTGTTGCTCTTCGTTGATTTTTTCAATTTTCTGCAGCTGTTCCTCTTCTAACTGTCGTGTCTTGGCTGCGTGCTCTTCCTTCGCTTGCTCCAGCTCACGTCTCGTGGCTGAAACTTCGTCCTTGACATCCTGTTTGAGACGTTCAATCTCCTGATTTGCAACGCGAAGCGCTTCCTCGGAAAGTGTCAGGTCAGCACCCAACTTGTGAGTGTAAGTGTCCGTTCTGCAAGCATCGGAATCAATCAGGCGCCGTGGTTCCTATTGTGAAACATTCATTTCGTTCGCCGTCGAGAGTTGTTGGAAGAGACGACAAAACGAATTCTCCTTACTTTTCGAGTTTTTCGTCCCATCGTTGGAAGGCAACGGTCAAAGCACTGAGCGCGTGTGCAGTATCACGGAGTTCCAGCCGAACTCGGTTGAGCTCTTTGGTACGGGTTTCGCACAGTGCGCCGAGCCGTCGGATCTCAGCGTCGAATTCCTCCTGAAAGTCGAATCCGACATCAGAGGTTTCAAACGGAGCGTGAAACGCGGCTGTTGCTCGGTAGGAGGCAAATGAGAATCCTAAAATAGACCTTACCCTAGCGGGGCTTGTCAAAACTTCTTTCCCGGCTTTCGTTCTCGAGCCGGGCTTCGTCAGAGGTGGCCGAGCATCTGAAACAATGAAACAAGGGTTCTCGAGGTCTGCTTTCATTCCATTCCATCAGCTTTATGAGTGAGGCTTAGCGCGATAACAAAATGAGAAAACAACGGCAAACACAATGCGGTGACAGTCGGTGGCAGAATCATCTCTCGATGTAGTCTTTTGTGATGTCGTGTGAGATGATACGACTCTCGGATACGGGAGTAGAGGGAAATCTGACTCGAACGAAACCAGCGGCATCGTCTTCCCGAAGTTCTCAATTGCTTCCCGCGAATTTTTCGGATGCAGGAGAATTCCGGTCACGGTGCTCTTTTTGTCCGAATCATGCTTGCCGGCAGTAACGACGAAACATTCGCAAGCATCTCATACAACTGAGTTTATCGAGAAGGCCGCTGTTCATGAGTTCACTCATGGAGTGTTGAGGATCACAATGCACTCCACTCTCTCTCGAATTCCGATTCTTTTCGCTTGCGCCTCATATGCAATCGACGATCGAAGAAGGAAGCAAGGAATGAATGTAAGCAGGTTACACTAATCTTCTCGTGATTTGTGACCCTGCCGTGAGCGATTTGACCCTTTTCTTCACGAGAGTTGCGTGCAAGCAGGACATGAGGGCAAATGTCACCTCTTCGCGACTCTACGAAGGAAGTGACTCTGTTGGATCGATTCTAGATGTCAGTTCGCTTTCCGAGATGTCTGAATCACAGCATCGCCAAATGCTTCTTTGAAACCGGGATGTTAAGGCATACTTTTGATTGTGACAAATATTTCGGCAGATCTCACTTCCGGAGTTTGTGAGGCCCCGAAAGGACGCGCCTCAGATTCTCGCAAGGGCGTTCAAGAATTTCAGAGGTCAGGAGCTCAAATGTTCAAGACGAAGCCGACACATTTCGCTTTCCTCGAAACCCTGACTCAGGTACCTGAACTTTTGGTGGTGTGTCCGAGTTTAGGTGAGGCTTTGGCGTTTCTAACAGCTGATATTCGACCGGAGGGATTAGGCGCTGTGGGTGACAATTTATCTGGCACTGAAAATGATTTGATGAGGGAACGTAAAGGTGCGTTCGTGCTACAGTGATGTCAAAAACAATGACTAAGCGTGGTCGAACAAAGCGTCGAGACTCAATGAGAACAAATACAGAAGAGCTGCTACGATGTCAAATATTCACGATAACAACTTTTGTGCTGCGCGAGGACTCACTTTTCGGAGGAGGTTCCGCCCAAGGTCTGCTGTATTCGCGTTTGGGAGGTCCTGGCTTAGCGGCCGGGGGGGCTGGAAATTATTTGAAAATGCAAGTTCAAGCGGTGCATTCCTCTGATTCAAGCATCCTCAAGTGCCACAAGTCACAAATTCGAAATGACAGCAGAACAAGAATCTTATTTTTACCTCTTGACGCGCGCGACTCCGGTCTGCTCTCATCCAGTTCTTCTTCTCGAGGAATTTCACCGCAAACTGAGGGATCAGCAGTGCGCTGTCCGCATACGGAACCGCGAGGGGATCTGCGAGCTTCCGCTCTCGCAGCCGCGAGATTTGAGTTTATCCTGCTCTTAACCTGCAACATAGCGAATCAGTTATCAACGCGTTTCGAGCACCGATGAGAGAAGCTGAGTACCGGTGAGAACACCCCTCAAATCGAAAACAGCTGTAGATGCATGGAGATGAGAAACGGATATTGAAGGATTAGTTTGGGATGATCATGGTGACAGCACGAAGCGAATGATCCATCCCAAACAACGTTCCAAAACATGCAGTGAAATCTTATTTCCCACATAGGGAATTTTCATATTTGGCATGATGAATGAAAGAAGATGAGGATGAAAGCGAAACAGTGAATGTTGGAAACGAGCTTCTAAAGAGAGACAGAACAGGAGCGAAAGAGGCGAACGGCTACCAAGAAGTGCATTCAACTGGACTTCATGGGGCCGTTCAGAGAAAACAATGGAAAACATCCCGAAAGTGCCGCGAGCCAACCAACCAAACGCCATCGAATGAATCCAGCACGAAGAGTCTTCCTCAGACTCACCTCGGTTTTTGCCTTCTTCTTCTCCTGAAGGTTCTGTTGAATTTTCTTTTCGACTTCATCCCATTTATTTTTCTGGAAGCATTACAACAACTCTAGCAACATCTGACACCGGTTCCGAACGATCGTTTTCGCTTCCTTCGGGCTGACAATTGTCTTCTAGTTTCAGCTTTCTTGTCAATTTCAAAAACGCGCCAGCTTCAAGAAGCCCAGCAATTTTCGTCGAGCTACCACACACGACAGCGCTCTGATTTACGTCTCCCTAGCGCTGCCGCCGAGGTGCTCTTATACGCGATTCAATCACCCCTCTTACTTCTATATCCTTATCACAAAATCGTGAGTATTAGGGCTAGGGCTATCGCTCGTTTGTCACACGTGTTTACGATATGTGCGCTCCGATTCGGGCTGCAACTATCGTGTGCGAAAGAGAGAGAGAGGGACAGAATTGATCTTTGATTGTGAAGTATGAGTTTTTATCTGAATCTTTCACTCGGCCATGGCTTGCGACTCCTCCTCATCTTGGAAGATAGCTCATGGTGGTCCACAGTGCCAGTGCGTTTAGAACTATGCTTACCCTTTGTGGCCGAGGTCTGCGCTCCACCGGGCTCTCTTTCGTTTCCTGCAGCATGGCCTTGATCTTGCTTCCGACGTGGACATTTGGTTTTCTGGCCGGAGTCGGTAAAGCTTTAGGCCTAGCTGCACCCTTGCGGCGCTCGGCCGTCGATTCCTCATCGGCGGTGGCCGTTTCCGTGGCTTCGCTCGTTGAAATGGCGGCAGCTTCCGAAAGATCTGCGTCCTCAGCCGCCGCCTTCATGCAAATAAGGAACGAGACATCCGTTACAAACAAACCCCCACTTTTGTCCTTGAAGAAAATGAACTTCTGTTATCCCCTAGCTTACTCACCCGTTGGCCGTTTGGGGCTTCCTGCTCGTCCTCGTGCTCCACGATCAGCACTTCTGGTGGTTGCATCGATACGGATCTGCAACGAGTTGATAAAAAAAAGCATGGGTCAGTTGGGATCACCGGGGACCCGGTTCGATGCTTCGCGTTATCGCGGAACTTGAGGATTCTTAGCCGCAAAATCATCGAAAAAATGATTCGAACCTCTGCAAGGACGGCGGCCCGGTCGTATCACACATGACGCCGCTATCCTGAGAACAGACAGACTGTTTCATAACGGAGTCACCACCAGACCCGCCCGGTTCGCCGAGTTCACAATCTCCCTGAAAACCCGTATCAGCCGAGGTCGGTCTGCCTCCTCCCTGAGTTCCTGGTTTCTCCAGAGAAGACGTGTCTTCCGAACTCGTGTCGTGCAAAAAGTTCTCTCTCAGTGACGTCATGATGATGTCGAACACGTTGTCCGAGATGCGGATTTCTTCCGACGCGATAGCCTCTCCCTCTTCCGGAAGTTCCGCCACGTCGTCAACCGACATCGAGTTCGGGATCAGACGAGTGTCCTGCAACACTCGCCATCTTGAGTCCGATTTCCGACAGTTTGCTTTGCTTTTTCGATTCTTCGGTGACGAGATTCGAAAACAAAAACTCAAAAGCCTCTGAATGTCAACCGACCTTCATTTCACTGGTTCTCAGACCTCCGCAGGTCGAAGTGCCTTCTTCGTTCTCATCTTGGAGTTCCTGGATGGGCGACAACGACGCGTCCTGGCTTGCTGGTCCCGGGTCCAGGAAATTGGAACTCTTTTCCTTGAAAATGAATCGAGATTAAAGAGAACTTCTTTAACGTCGTCACTGACCATTTCCGCCCGATTCTTGTTCTTCGAAGATGGGAGACGAGTTCTCGCAGTGAGAAGAACGAAAGAAGATATGAAGAAACTTTGGCGTAAAATCACCTGTGTGCTCTGAATATCGTCGTCTTTCTCCGGAATCGGCGATAAAGAACTATCGTTCGTCGACGAAGCCGTCCCGCTAGTGGCGGTCGCTACAGCTGTTACTTGAGCCACCTGCAACGCAATCTGACATGAGCGAGGAGCAATCTGCGGGGCAGTTGCTCAACGGCATCGTTTACAGCAGGAAAATGAGCCACCGAACTTGTCGATCACAGGGCGTTCCGAAATCAAGACCGCTTTTTCGGCTTTTCGATTTCTACAGTCGAGACTCGAACCCACCTCGGAATCTTCTGCAGAAAGGCGTTCTTTAACCGTGCAGTTGTCCTCGCTCTTGGACCGCACCGGCGCCTGAAAGTCGAAATAGAGGCGTTTCTACTCCCGATTTCGAGTTTGTATGATTTAGCTCAGCGAATGTCGTCAGAATCGCAGCAACTGCTTTGTCGTACCTGTCGTTGCACGAGTTTCTGGAGTCCAAACGATAACGACGATGTAATTTGCTTGCGGTCTTTTTGGCTGATCTGCGAACTAACACACGAAACATGTCCTGCGTAATACTGTGAAGAAGATAAGCAAGCTTTAGGAAGACAATCGACGTTTACGATACGACGACTAATTGTGGACAGCTTCCACTTGCTGCTGGTCCCGTTGCGGAACAGAGTCTCTTCTTGAAATCTTGAATCCACTTCTTCGTTGTGGATCGTTCTCACTATCGCTCAGATTTCAAATCGATCGGAGTCATTGAGTCGTTCAAAGTTCCACTTCGATGATAAGAAAGAGCGATTTGGAGAATTTTCCGCAATTTCAGTTCATTTCAAAGTTGAACTTACCTCATCGTCTTCGTCTTCCTCTTCTTCTGATGGACAGGGTTCATCACGGAATTGATTGCGGAGGACCAGCGACCTCTGAACTGTTTTCGGACTTGCGTGTTCATTGAATTTCTGCAGTGAGCCTTTCTTGCTTTCTTTGGCCTGGGGATGAGAAGAAACTGTTTGAGCTCTACAGCCGCAGCGCTGGGACAAGAAAAGAATCAACACGTCGGTGTCGTCGACCTTTGACCAAAGTAATCCCGAAGCGTACCATCGATTTAGATTCTAAGTAGTCTTCTATACGCAATTCTTTCCTAAAGCTGGACGTTCCCATCGATGAAGACAGCGATGACGTCATGGAACTTGATAAGGAGGTTGTCAAGGCACGACTGTGACCCCTTGACGTTTCAGGGGACCGCGAAGAGACCTGCAACAGTTGACAAGTGGCTTCCGATGAGTCAACAATTGAACCGTTACGCGAATTAAAGTGAAGTGAAGTAGCGCGGGAGAACTCCTCAGACAATCGAGAAGGAATCGTGACTTCGTATTTCACTTGATGCGATCCGCGGTCCCAGAGAAGCTGCCGTACCTTTGCCAAAGGAACAAAGATGCCATGATTGGGCGGACACCGGAAATATCTGCGACCGTTTTTCTCGCCATCGTTCTTTCCGATCGGCTCTTCAAGTTCAACGCCGCACCACGTTCCCGCCGTGCCCGGAATGAGCCCTAGGTACCTGGAATGATCGACGTTTTTCTCAGACCGTGGTTTGCGCGTCAAGATAATCTCTGCCCGACACAGGTGTAAACAATCTTCGCTCAAGAGTTCGGGCACTTTGCAAACTGTGTTTCCTCTCGTGCGGAGCTCTCATTTTGGAAAGTTCGCGTGCGAGTCCGACTCCACCCCCTTCTGAAACCTACCTCAGCACACCGACCATGTTGCCGTCCACGTATACACGGCTGCCCACTTGGAGATCTCCGTTCTCTGTCTCCAGGGACGACGGGCCGCTGTCTCCACTCTGACATCCACTTGATGTAGATCTGTTCGGAAGAGAATTTCCCTCATTAGTTGGCGAGGCTATTTTTGAAAGGAGCGCCTTCCCAGAGCGGTCTGGAGTTCCCATCGAAGCTCGCTTTGATAATCCGACGACCTTTCCGACCGTTGCTTCACAAAAACCTCTTATCCCTCGCTCAAACTCGTTTGTGGCAAATGTCAGACATCGGTCGAAACGAGTTTTTCCTCAAATCTCTCTAGACTGGAGAAAATTCTAAAGTTTTGAAAGCGAAGCAATCATTGTATTTCAATGTAAAGTTCATACTCGGTATCCAAAGTGATTAGAATCAGTCTCTACGACTGGTTTTTCTCTTTTCGGGAGTTCGGAAAGTGGATGAATAATTCTCCAATGAGGACTGACCCAGGAGGTCACCGGATGCAACGTTCCTGAGCTGGATAAGCTTCCTAAATGCTTAATCGGATTTCAGGGCCGAATCAGGTGGATCTCGTCCTTACGGCTTGACTTCGACCAAAATACATATCGAGGAACCTGAATTCGGATTTTTTTTTGAAAAAGAAGGACAAGAGAACTAGAATGGAGTCCGACTAACCTGGAAGGGAGAAACGCAGCGATGGACGTTTTCGGCCGAGCGCCGCTCTGGTTCAGCATCCGCGAGGGCCGGGGAATGCTTCGCGCACTCTGAAATCGAAGAAAACTTCCATCAGAACCGAATGGGGACGACATCGGGCCGAAGGTCTGGAAAAGTTGAACTTCCGAAACCGGCGTCTTCAGTTTCGGCCCTGCGAACTGCAGACCCTCTTGAGCGGCAGGGATTTTCGTCGAACAAAAATCAAAGTGCACATGATTCCGACGAAATCGTCAATGATCACGGTAGTCGATTCCGCAGCCGCGGCCGTAGCCACCAGTTGTAAAATTGATAGCAGCGTTTTATTGATTTTTCACAACAATCTTTCAACGACACTCGTTTTCGTCTTCATTCTGTGGGTTGTTCTGTTCTCGTCGGAGATAGAAGTTCACGCAGAACGCGTTTGTGGAACTCGAAAAGAAAATCCACAGCAAACGGAGCGACGTCAACAACGAAAGTGCACCGCAGAGAAGAGAAGAGCTCCCAAAAGCCCGACTGTTCGATAACCAGACGGCTGTTGAAGGTTTTATTCTTGGCAGAATTCGACAATCATAAAAATTGAACAATTTCCTGTTGTTGTTCGCGGATGTTGATCTTCCCCGAATTTTCCAATATCCAACATCGGAAAAAAGTCCACAATCCAGAACAAAGTCTTCTTTCTCTCCTTTCGGAACCGCAAAACGAGAAGTCTCGCGAAATCTTCTCCCAGTTTTCCCCCAAAACGAATCTGTCTTTCAATTCTGAACCGAATAACGGAAAAATCAAACTCAACGGTTTTGATTGATGAGATCAGCGATCGCGACCCTGCCAGCGGGCGACAACAACGTCAACAAGGATCACGGCGATGAATGGTTTCGTCAGCGTCATCAACGTGATCATGATCGCGAATATTAGGTAATGATCCATCGTCCTGCGTGTCGTCCATATATCCGGTTCCCTGGATCGGCGCAGCGTCGGAATATTTGTATCAGTCAGGCACCAATCGGCGGATCTTGTCAAGGCGACGGTGCCCCAGGCAACGACACAAACTTGCCCCTTCGCCAGCTAGAAGGGCGTTGACTTCCACAATGTGTCCGCGCGGGGTGGTAGCCATTTGCTTCATCGCGGAAAGACTTTCGGTCGGGCATTCAAGTGAGAGCAAAAGCTCACGCTTTGGGCTTAGCCCAAGTTGACAAAGATGACGAGCCGTAAAAGTAATAACAATTCAGCATTGTACGTACGAAGGGTTGCGATCTTCCGGCCGCACGCGACAACGTCTCATTCAA
This sequence comes from Neoseiulus cucumeris, assembly GCA_021527715.1. Classification (NCBI taxonomy): domain Eukaryota; kingdom Metazoa; phylum Arthropoda; class Arachnida; order Mesostigmata; family Phytoseiidae; genus Neoseiulus; species Neoseiulus cucumeris. The sequence goes on along the minus strand of JAJSRV010000135.1, from coordinate 141,252 downwards.
CCCGATCCGAAATGGGTGCTGCCTCTGACCGTCATTACTGAAGTTTTGTCGTGGCGGAACAGGAAGGACGCGATCCAGTTTTGCAAGTGACAACTTTCCAGCCCGCGCAGCAGGCTTTTAGTCGATACCCCGCGGTGTCCACAATGTCAAGGACACCGGAACGATGCTCAGTGATGATGATGATTATCGAAGTTTGTATGTTTGCTGTTTTTCAGCGACTTCTGGACCTCATCGGAATTGCTGTCCACCATTGGCAGCGAATACGGCATATGGTGAATTTCTCACAAGAGATCATCATCGTTACCGACGGGACCTTTCCCGCGGATGAGTCATTCCGAGTTCTGCGCGGAACCGACCAACTTTCAGACAGCTTTTTCGTGACGTCCTCAAGGGATGAATTTCCTGTATCCGGCCCTCAAGTCAAACTCGTCGAGAAAAGTCATCGTTGGACGCCGTTCACGAACGCCCACAACTTGACAGTGATGGCTCGAAAGTTCCGCAGTCGATGCTTGTTCCAGCATTCGGCGATGTGGCCGGAATAGCCTTTTAATTGCGGAACTCGGTGTTCGATGTTCTGCTTTGTTATCCGAGCCTCGTTACTGAAAGTGGAAGGGTCGACTCACATGCTCAGCTCTTACAAGGGAGACAGAACTTCGCTTTTTGTGTGCGATGCCATAGACGGCAGCAACAGTTGGCTAACCCGGCACTGATACCGTGACAAAGGATCTCGTTGAATCGACAACGATGATGGCGGCCGCGGCGGCGACTAAGACGACATCTTTTGTTGACGAGTCGTCCAAGAACAAAGTCGTCCAAAACTTCGCATTGCCGGAGGAACCCTGAGCCGAACGCGAACAGGTCCGTTACTTTCCCAAACCAGATATCAAAACGGAACGCGATCGTCGGTGCCGTTTTCTCATGATTGCGGCTGGATGAGGAGGATCTTTTCCCGCCAAAATTTTGTTACATCTTTTGGCGGATTCCGAATCTTTTGGGATCAGCAGCGGCTTCTCTTGAGATTTCAGTCTCCAGATTTCAGTCGTCTCTTTTTTCTGCAATTCACGTCATCTTTCCAAACAGAAGTTTGTCCTACGTTGTTCATGAGTGTTGTCTCTTGATCACTTCCCGCACATAGGCTCGGTTACCGAAGGCAACTTCGGCCTCAAGGACGGCGTCAACTTTCCTGCGTTTTCTGTCTATCCAGAGACATTTCTCGCATCGAGTCGCGCACGCCGCCAGCTCGAACACGATGGCCAACGCGTGGACTGGACCGAATCGGTGTTCGGAACGTTGCTTTCGCTCAATCGACCTCGAACTTCGCAGAACCCGAACGGTGCGGGTTCAATGGGTGCACCCGATCGCCAAAAACTTCGGTTGAGGTGCTCGGGATCTCTCCCATCGGACTCCACAGAGCTTGGGAGAACGTTCGTCGTGCAAGAGAATGAACGAATGCTTCGGATTCGTTCTAATCTTCCCGCTAATCGGGTCCGTTAGTCCAATGGATCAGAATTTCCCACGGAGTCGAAGTCAACTTTCCGGCTTTGGCGAATGACGTCATCCCCCGACATGGGCAAGTTATACTTGGAGCGGACGGAAGTTTCGGCAAACGAAGTTCAGTTCAAATTGTGCGTCAGCGCTAGTTTGATTGCGGTGTTTTGACACGCGGCCGAAAAATGACCAACAACGATGATGCAAGTCGAGCGTTTTCGTGCACCCGTCTTCAGCATCTAACGAACTGCTGTCAAACAGTTGTACCGACGATGTCGTCTCCCCGCCCAATTCGACCAGGAAGCGGCGACAACGATGGGGTGAGCGTCGGAGATCGCGATCCAAAACGCTTCCGTCGTCGCTATAGACACGCATTATTAGTCCTCTGAGAGAGCTGAGCGTACCCGTGCGCTTGTGTACGACAGAATGTCGTTAGTGGTTGTTTCCTCTCAGCAGGTGTTCGTGGCGGCATTGAACCCGCGGCTCGAGTGAAAGCAAGCCGGCCACATTCTGTTTACAAAACCACATCCGAAATCGCTGAGACGGAAGTCTTTGCGGGCAACAATCTTAACTCTACATCTCGTTCCAACGCCTGGAAACAGTGCTCACAGGAACCCCGAGCCAATCAGTATCGTAGACACCACTCGGCACGGGATCACGGGATGCGAACGTTGTTCACCTTGATGGTGGCCGATGTATGATCGATGTAATCATTCCGAATTCATTCATGAATGGATCAAACAGTTCTTCCAGCTCAAACGCACACACGCTTGAATGGTTCTCACGATTCCGGAGCGACATCAGTTCTGGATTTCGACTTCGGGGAAACGTTTGTCGCGTGGTATGGTGACAGTGGCAGTACTCGATGGATCATTGGTGACGTTTTTCGTTCTTCTGTGATTTCTCTTTCTCATTCCATCGATTTTTACATGAACTTATCTGTTTTTTTTTTGAAGATGCAACTCGCGCGCATCGAAGAGAAACACCCGTTTGGCACCAAAAAGTTTGGAACATCGTAGACGATCAATCCAGGAACGGTGACCGTTGAAATCGTGTTAACTTGGTCGTTCGGCTGGCTGGCTGCTGGCCTTAGTGTCGGCTCGTTGAACGGTTAGAATGCCGATTCGACAACAATATTTGAGTCCAATAACATGGGGGAACGTTTCCACATGACATTACAGTATAAAAATGCCCGTTTAACAATGGACGGTGTAATTTCATCACGGCGGCGAGCCTCGGACGGAAGAGAATCTTCGCTTCAAAGTTAATCATACCTCTTGCCCGAACCGTGGTCGGCCACTGAAACGTTGAGCAAGGGTTGCTTTCTTTGACTGACTGACTGACTTGCTTGCTGGCTGGCGGGCGCGATTTCTTTACTATCTGGTTGGATGGCCGCCCCGAGAACCACGGGTCCACTGTCGGAAGCCTTCAACAATATTTCCGACGATCGCTGAAGCGGAATCCGCTTTCGGGTGCCTGCCGCGTAATTTTTTTAATTCTTCTTCCGAATGACTCATGTCTTTGTGGTATTATCGTCGTCATAATCATCGCTACCAGTGTTCGGGGAGGTCGGGCGAAACCAGACTGTCAAACAGCTCCACTGACCGTTGAGTCGTGCTGAGCGATTCCTCAAGATTTTTTTCTCCCGGCTTTTCTGTGGCGTCGTTTGCCATCATGCATGACCTGGTTTCCCAACAACGGTTTCTTGGGATGAGCCACCGCGGGAAACTTTGTTGTCAGTTTACCTAAATCTCATTTGCTCGTTAGTTCAGACGACGGATAATCAGGATAATCCTGTCAGACTGAGAATGCGAGTCGGTTAGGGAGCGGTGAGATCGTATCGTTGCCGGTTCAGGCTCTCTACGACACTCGGACGGAACTTCGTTAAGATCGAGATTATTTCGTCGATCGATTTCCTTGCGAAACGGCCGATGATTCACAGCTCAACTAATAATTGTAAGATGTTTTGAGGAGACGCTTCCTCACTGACTTTCATCAGTCATTAAAACGTTTCCTCTTTCCGCTTCTCTCATTGAGGATTCAGCCTTCGGTTTTTCTACCTCTACGCGTTCTTCGAACAAGTCTCTTGCTAGAGAACGGAATTGGAACGCCCTTTGCTGCGTTGGCCGATCACAAGTCGCATCTGGAACGCGATTCCGTGTTCGGTCGTTCCAAACTCTGCTTCATGCTCTCTAAGCTAAGTAACGGCGACACTCGATGTCGTTCAGGGCCTCGACTCCGGCGACGGAACTCTCCGCCGTGACGAAAACAGCAAAAAGCCGCTTCCGACGCGAGAATCGGTTCGAATAGAAAAGATGAAAATAAATTTCAATTGTCGAATGTTCGTCCATCGAGCATCTGGTTCACGGGGCTCGTCCACAGCCTTCGAAATGGTCCAATGATTCTTCCTCCGCAGGGTGATCGTGTCTCCGTTTCTCTGGGCACACATGTGTCGCCCTGACTGTGTAATCGAAGTAACTGCGCACATGCAGCTTATACGAAAAGAATCGGAGTGTTTTTTTCTTTCGCGTGAGCTCAAGCACAGATCCGACATACACGAGATGCGGCCACGGCGATCAAGTCGCGAACAAAGTTCAAGAAGTGTACTTCCGTATTTATTCTTGTTATTATTATGACGCCTCTCCGGAGAACGAAATGGAAAGTGGATTCCTAACGACGCCGTATCCTTGGAATAGTTCAGAAAGTGGTCACATGGAGTCAACAGAAGAAAAAAAACGTGGTCGATATGAGCGGCTGTCACGAACCGTCCGAGGTGAACGTCTCCTCATCAGCACAGCGACTGCTCTGTCTCCCTGACGTCGGCCTAGCAGCGAGTTTATTCATCAGTCTATTCTTTTATCGATCGATTTCCAAATTTAGAGTTCCGCATCTAATCAGCGTGGAGTCGCCTGGAACTCCGTGACATCGAGGTGCCGAAAGGACAACGAGTTGCTCGGATTCGGTTTCTCACTTTTCGTGCTTTGTCCAAATCGGAATATCTACAAAATACAATAAGGAAGACGCTCGCGTGGAGTTACGACTTATCGGGAGCATTCCTTCAGGTCCAGAGTCTAGCCACTCGACTGCTCGCCGGTCGCCCTGGAGACTGACAGCTGTCATGTTTACGTGATTTGGGGACTTCGCCATGATCTGTTTTCCCTAAACTCGATTTTGAACGGAAAGAAATGAACTTTCAAAACCCACGAGATTCAGGTCAAAATACGATCGTGCCGTAGAGAACTCCTCCATTCCTCGCTTGATGGGATTCATTTGGCGCCGAATCAATCAGAAACTCTGATTAGAGTAGCTGACTGATATCAATTGCGTGTTCGATGGCAGACGATCGCGATTCTCTATTTAGGGTACGATAGCGATAATAGATGAAGATAAACATTCGATAACGACGTCATTTAGTATGGGGGCGACAACAACAGCGAGCGAGGACAAGAGCCCTGTGAGTGGACACAAACAGAAGGAGCGGCAGCAGCGGCGGCAGCGGCGAGTCCCCCTCCCACAAAACCATGAGTCAACTTCCCTGCAGCTTGGCGAGAAGTTGCTCGTGGCCCGCCGAGGTCTGTTTGTCGGCCCGTCGTCGGTCCATCTGCTCCGAGTGAGGAGGTTAAGTTTGAACCCGCTAGCGAGTGAATGAGCCAGCCGGGACGACCTGGCAACGTTCCGCTAAATACTCCGAACATTCTCCGCAACAAGTGCTTATCCGATCTGATTGATGGACATCTCGAACAATCCCCTGAGATCGTTGGGGATATCTCGATCATTGATCATGTTGAACAGAGAGAGCACTCGCTTCCGTCACTTTCGGCGTTAGTAGGTCACCGTCTCCAGGGCACGAATTAACAAAGCCTTCACGTAGAGTTCCACGGTGTTCTGGGGTTCTGGCTCCATGATCGGGAGGCTCGAGTCAGCAGACATTTAGGGGAATTCAGGTTCCAAGCGAAAGCTCAACTACCAGTGGGTCCTTTGGCGGAAAACTTTTTCTGAGGAAACCGTTGGCTATTTGACGCCCATAAAGTGTGCTTAACGATTGCCGTTGTTTCTAGTTTGAGAAACCGCGGCCGTAAACAAGCTCTGCTTTGAAACCATGTCAGATTAATGAGATAAAGTTTTTGTGATAAACCACTCAGCCTAGTCACTTCGACTCATCAGAAAACCCCTCATGGTCTCTGTTCCGATGGCAGAAACAAAGAGGCAAAAAGAGTGAGATTCCGAACAACGAACCAAACGAACAATGATGAGATCGAAGAAAACAAAAGAAGCGTTTTTTTTGCGATACTTTTCCGCAATGAGAGAAAAAGCTCAACTGCTCATCCGAGAAAGCTCGAAAGAGCAAAAACCACCGCTCGGCTCGTCCAACAACGACAACCTAGAGTTGACAGATTGTCCTGGTGCAACGGTGACACTTTGCTGGAGAAGAACATATGATGGGCTAAAATATAAACACGACCGTCTAGCCCTAATGGTCGAGTGTCGTCCGTTCCGACAAGTGCGTCGGAAAACGCGAAACCGAGTGACGCCATGTCGAGTGACCACGGCTCGTGAGAAACTCGAACGATGCCCCAGTTCGAGTTGAATCCAGCTCGGCGGTTGATCGGGCGACGACAAGCCCAGCACAGTGTACATGTTCCAAAGCTCAGATCGACGATCTACCTGTGCACTGAGCGAATTCTACCAGAAATCATTCGACTGTCTCGTTGATTCGATCCGTTTGTTCGAGTGTCGTCTCTGGACTCCGACGGTCGGAGAGACGTGGTTGTTGCAGCATTTGTCCAGGGTGGGACCGACCGAGCGCCTCGACTCGGTGGCTGCTGCAAGTGTTGCGTACTCGGTGGTCTTACCTCGCGCGCAGACATCGCTCCCGGTGTATCCTCGAGTCACTTAACGAACGAACATTTGAGTCAGCGTAGACACCCGCGCATCCGCACCGTTTCACACTTTAACACTCGCTAACATCCAGTTGTGGAATGGAAACACAGGGTATTGTTGTGATGACTGTGCGGCTGTGGGAGGGAGGGAGTGTGGTCTGTCTGTCTGTGTGTGAGTGAGTGAGTGTGCTTGCCTCGCTGCAAAAACTGCAGGAGCTCCCACAGACAGGGCCAATGGCAACCAGCCAGCCAAGCAGGCAGGCAAGCAAGCAGCAGTTCATCCAAGTTGGACGCCCTCTCGCCCGACCCTCAACACCGCGAGGAAAGGGACGATTCCAACGAGCCAACTTACTACGGCACTACGTTTGACACAAGTTGAACTAGCGTTCGCGGCGACTGGAGCGCCTGTTCCAACAGCGGGGGAAATCCGCTTTAAGCTCTCTTCTAGTTCACCACTTACGCACAGAGAAGATAGACTACATGGCACTATCATCGACAGAACTGAGAAGTCAACGATCGGATTAGAAAACGAAGAAGCATTCAAGAAGACCAAAGGAAACATCGACTTCTGAGCCGCGGAATAAGCGCGGTCGAGGACTGGATTTCAACAAGGAGCTTTCGGGAAGGCTCGGCGCTTGGACAACTTGGATTTCTCGTCGAATTCCATCTTGAAAACTAAGAAATCTCTCTTCGATCTCGCGGATTTGGTGATTTATCCCTTCCAGGATTTCCCTCTTTCATTCTAAGGAAAATTTCTCTTTTCGCGGAAAATTTTTTTTCCCACGCCATGGAAAATTTCCCGGCATCCAAGGGCCCGATTGGATGAAAATCTCAGAATGAAGCGAATACTCTTCTTCGGATCGCCGAAAATGACAAAGAACTCAGTCTTCGAGTTCGGATATGTCGCCTAATGTTACCGCGGAACCTCAATTACTTCACGACGATTCGGAAACGTCGAAGCCTCGATGAGTTCTTCGATGGAAGCTCCGCCATGAAGCATTAGGATCGGTGTCGTATTCTGGATATATCCCTATTTACCTATTTATTTGATTTTCTCTGTTTGCACAAAGGCATCGAGATCCAGTTCCACGAGCTTGTTGTCGCAACGATGAGGTCATCGGAAAGGTCAGTGGCGACATTCAGCATGACTGATCCGCTCGTATTGAATCGAACGAGGAAGCGCTCGGTGAATGCACACATAATTCCAGTAAATATCTTTGTGATGACTTTGTTCGGCAGGCTATACAACGTTTCGATTCGTTTGTCCAGGAAGGAAATTAAGTCGAACATTCTCGGGAACCTAGAAAATGTCCACTTCAAATTGGTGACTTCGATCAACTCCTTGAGGTGATTTTGCTCGATATTTCGGTTTTAGGGTTCAAGACTCACAACGAATAACATGAGAATGCAGAGATAATAGAGAAATGAAATTCTAAACGAAACTATAATAGCTCATTGAGGAGCTTCCATTCCGCTGCTCGCACGTTTCGCTTAGCGAGTGTTGAACGCCACTTTCAAGCAGACCGATATCTTGAATTTCCAAATGCGGTCGTAGATTGTTCGATGTGTTTGACCAGGACGTCCTATCGACACCAGGAGTGGGACCAACGCTAGAACTTGTCTCGGACTCTGTTCGCTCAACAATTAATTCATCGAAGAAGCGTCGCCTCTAGAACGAATTTGTTGAAGACCGCGAGCGCCGAAAAAACTTCAGGTCTTAAAAACTACGTAGAGTCGAAGTGATTGGAATGGTCTCGCGCGGGGGTTCATGGTTTCGAATCCGCCAGCCGCCATCTTAGACGCTGTTGCCATGGTTGCGGATTCTATCTAACTTCAGAACTTACGTATCGATGAACTTCCAAGCACCTTAGTCAACAAGAACAAATCCTCTGTGGTTTCATTCGACTTCTCTAACTCTACCAATTCGATGTATGCATGTAAAACCGTGTTCGATGGGAAAGCGAGCATATCACTTGGCTGACGAGTCAGGCTGTGCTGGGGTCTTGGTGCCCATGTGGTGCTACAAGTGTACCCGGTACCATTTTCCGTATTGAGAAGGTTAAGCTCGTCAGTTGATCAATTCCCGAGAAGGAATGCACTCCAATAGTGCAAATGCCATTAGGGGCGCGCGTTTTCCGTTGGGAATTCAGGTTGTAACCTCGATAGTCAAGACGTCGTCTTCTCGGCTTCGAATTTCCCTTTCTCAGGATTCCGAGATTCTCTCGTACTCGATTTTCACTGATTTTCAAACGGAGAACGATTCCGTGGGTGCGAAAATCGAACCTTGTCGGAGGCAGTGCGATCATTTTGATTACGGAATTCATTTCCACGCTCTACGGAAGCGAGGCCAGGGACGAAAGGGGGTAGAGAACTAGACCTCTAGCAATCGATTCGCGCTGTTCGAAGCTTCAGTGGTGTCGTGGCCCCGTGCTCCTGTGTTCCTAGTCACTAACTCGCCGTTGTTCAGGTCAGTGCAGCCATCTGATTCGTGAGGGGGGTGAGAGGATCGGGTCGAGAATACAAACAGATGGATTCATTCATCAGAACGCTTGATTTTGACAGTTTTTTTGCCATTTTATCGAGAAAATCCTCAGCCATTCACTGCTCCAAGCGAGTTCGAGTGTGTTATTGCCTCACAATCAGTCATGGAGTGGAGTGAAAATTGCTATCCTACAAGGTTGACATTCGAAACATGGCAACGAGCTTAAATTCAGTTCAATGTTCGGTTGCCCAGAGAGGAACAAGCTGTTGCTGTTTTCGTAGCGCATGCGTCGCAACAATCGTTTGGAATCACGATGACTCGGTACTTTTGTCACGGAAGGAAAGATTTTTCGCTCAATTCTCTGTCACGAAAGTTATTCATTGCTATTATTTATTGAATTATCGGTTTTCCAACATCACCGGTGACGAGCGAGAGAGAAGAGAAACACCCTGTCCTTGGAGAGTTAAATTCGAGTGGAGTGGACAATGAGTCAGGGCAATCACTCCTTCGATACGGTTCATCGATTCTTTCGCACTAACAGCAGGCATCATGATTTTTGAACTCAATCTCTATCTCAATTTATTCTGAAGAAGTCAATTATGCTTTTTGTTGTTGTTGTTTTTGAATTAGTGTGAATTAGCCATCACTCCCCCTCCCCTCGCGACACCAACGACGTACGATTGGATGCTGTTCCTTCCGGACCTGGGGCCCGCCGCTGGTGCTGATAATACATTTATTACCACAAATGAATTCTCATAGCAATTCCTTTTCTCCGTCGTTTCCAACTACTTGGAAGTGCTGAGCGTGAACGTAACAGCATACTCCGATCGAGTACAGCAGGAAGAGCATCACCAGAAACGATCCGAAGCCTCCGTACTTGGCCGACAGATATTGCGACCAGGGAAGAGTTCCACACGTGGCCTTGACTTCTGCGGCGGCCGATCCGTCGTCCGGTTTCCGTGTTCCCGCTTTGTCTACGTCGCTCAGGATGGCGACTTCCTTGAACACCATGATCGGGTTGTCTATGTCGAGCTGCCTCGGTGGGAACGGTTCGTCTATGATCGGAACGTCTCTGTTCCGATCATAGACGGGGTCGAGGGGCGGTAACCCGAGAGGGGGCAACGGACCACGATCGCTATAGGGACCCATGTCGGGAGAAGGGAATCTATCCATTGGTCCCGGGCCTCCGACAGCCTGTGGCAAATTGTAAGCTCCTCCGTTGAAGCCGAGCATGTCGTTATGCATTCCGAAATCGCCTTGCCTACGCTCGTTCTGCCCGGGCGGGGGCGCGGGCGCGGGTTCAGACTCACCGTGTCTAGGTCTGGGGAAGTAAGAGCCGCTGTCGGATTCACCGAGTCTGCCTCTCGGGTAATACGGACCGGGATCGGGCTCACCGAGCCGACCTCGAGGGTTGATTGGTCCTGGCAATCGGAATCCTGAAGGGAATCCACCGAAACGACCGTTTCGTCGGAACAGCTCGTAGCTGTCCTCATCGTCCTCGTAATCGTCGTCGTCATCGTCATCGTTGTACTGGTAGTGTACGTTGTTGTTGGACTCCTGCGGCATCAAGTCGTCGTCTCCTTGCTCTCCGTCAGAGGCTCTTGCTTGGACTCCAGAGTTCAGAGGACGAGGACGTGACCTGCTCCGTGGAACTCTCCGGACCAAACTACCAAGGGATCCGGGCGCTGACACCCGGTCAAGGTCCTCGGAAACCGTTTGATCGGCAACGCTGTTGCTGATCTTTTCTTGAACTTCTCCCTCGTCCTCCGAATCATTCGGTGGATTCGAGCCGGATCCTGAAGTTTCTTCGGGAAGGCTTCGAGCGTCCGTTATGACCAAGGAGCCGGTCTTGGCAGCTGCAACAAATCTAAACTCAGACGGGTCTTCGTCTGAAGAAGTCGTCGCATTGAATATCTCGTCAACGAATATCTTACTGGCAGTGTCTTGGAGATTGTCGATGTCAGTTGACATTTGGCCCGGGGTGATTGCCTCTGTAAGCGACTGACTACTGTCTTCACTCAAAACCGGATCGGGAAGCTCATATCCGCGATTACCTGGGATATTAGGTCGGAATTCGTTTGATCCTATCGATTCGATATCGGAATATGGAATAGATGTCAAATGAAAACAGAGAAACGTTTAACCTCTTCTCACGATCTCCGCGGACATTCCGACAGGACTCCATGCGGCCACTGGAAACGGAATTTCACGAGTTGAATCGAAACTCAGGACACTCCGGAAAACAAAACGCGCGCAAATTCCAATGCGAGTCGAAGTCCAGCACGGAGCTTATCACAAACGATGTCACCGGAATTGTTCACGATGTGGAATTTCCCAAGCAGAAATTTCGACACAGGGAATCGACTTCTCGCGGCGCATTTTCCCAATCAAATGCAACATCTTTTCTCAAACAGTGATCACAGCTTATGAATTTCCATTCGGATTTTTCGAGACTGCGTGGTCGAAGACGTTACTCACGGAGTGCAAACAATAAGAACATGGTGAAAAATTTCCTGGACGGTTTCTCCCTTTGCGATGCCCTTCCAGCATTGTTCAACATCGTCGTTTCGAATCAAAACAGAAACTCTCCGCTTGTATCAATTTTGAGATCTCCGGTGATGTTTCACGGATCGGAGATTGAGCTCCTCATCGAGCGTCGATTCGTCTGGAGTGTCAAGCTCTGGAAACGAGTGCCATAGACATTGATTGGGCGCGGATGGGAGCGCTCGGAGCCCGCGGTTCGACGACCTCGTTCACCCAAGAAGTCAGAGCCATGTAGGAAACCTTCTACACTTCGAATCCTTAGCACTCTAACATCATTGCTACCTGAAATCTACCGGCCGTCCCGATTTTCGTCAGACACTCCAGTTAAAGATCTCTCGTTGTCTTACACTCATGTCAAGTGATTTCCACAAATAAAGGAACTCTTCCCTGCGGCCTTTACCTGGCAGTGACGAGCGTCCTTGTTTCATTGAACTCCAACCACAAGGTTTTCCGACCCCGATGAATGCTTTCCATCGTTTCCATCCAGGAGCTGAATTTGGGATCTGAAAATCGGCGAAACAATGAGTCACCCCTGAGACTCGTCTTTGAAGTCGTGCTCCTGCGAACGCAAATGTACTGTTGCTCGACCTATTCCTCGATCAGAATCCAATCAATAATGTCTGGATGAAAGGAAGAGTTGCACAACTTAACTTCCAAGATTTGCACGGAACCAGATCAAAACGGACTTCCGTGAATTCGGAAAGAATGACCAGGTACTGTTCCGGACCTCTCGAGCTCGAAAGGCTACTCCCTCAGTAGATTGTTTGGAACACAAGCTTGGGTCCCTTTCCTGCGTGCCGCTGCAACTAGGATATGATCTACCGCTGTCCATTTTCGACATCGAACACCGGTCGCGGCTCCATGGTGTTCTATGACTCCGGAGAAGGTCCTCCGTTGATTCCCACGGTTCACTATCTTTGTGAATCTCGTATACGATTAAACATTTTTGCATTGAGACGACGATGTTGAAGCATGCGGGAAGCTTGTCGCAAAGCAACATGTCGTCAAGACGGTTTTTCTCCCTGTTCCTATTGTTCGCACTGCGTGAGTAGCTTCTCTGATCCTGAAAGCTCGTAGGGTACACCAGAATCCCCCACATAATATTCAGGACAACTCGGCCGATCGTCCTGGAGCAGTCATCATCAGTAGGGCCAGAGAGTTTATGAAAATGCATACTGCATATGCAATATGCATTACAATGTACCACGATGCATACGGCCCAGGTACCTGCATATGCAGAATATGCACTCAAATATGCAAATATGCGCGCAAATATGCATTCAAATATGCAAATCTCGGATACATACTTGCATATACGAGTGCATATTCTGCATATGCAAGTGCATATTCTGCATATGCAAGTGCATATTCTGCATATGCAAGTGCATATTCTGCATATTTCAGTGCATATTCTGCATATTTCAGTGCATATTCTGCATACGCAAGTGCATATTCTGCATATGCACTTGCATATTCTGCAAATGCACTTGCATATTCTGCATATGCACTTGCATATTCTGCATATGCACTTGCATATTTCAGTGCATATTCTGCATATTTCAGTGCATATTCTGCATATTTCAGTGCATATTCTGCATATGCAATTGCATATTTCAGTGCATAGGCGCGTGCATATTTGCATATTCCTCACGCATATTTCCGTGCATAAACTCTCTGGCCCTGATCATCAGATTCGATATTTCTTCTTTCGAAACGGAAAATTATTGAATGGAGGGATGCTTCCCGTGTTGATGGAAGGATCACAACAAGTTCTTGGTTGAGTAGCTGAGTACTTCTTTCAGTTGCCGCATGGTGTCCTGCCGGAGTGTCCGCGGATTTCTCTCGAAGAGGTGACGATTCTCTATTTTCCCATGGAGAGTGAATCGATTCGGGTCCTTTATCGGAACATGCCCGGCGAGTTAAACTTGAACGTAAACACACGAATGACGACTTTTGTGAGATCGATACCGGCGTCTTCCATTGCTCTGCGAAAGGCGTGACTGGTGCTGGCGGAATGACCGGACCCGCGAGCGTAGCGAGCGGCACCCGCCAGCAGATGCCTGGAAGCCAGCGCACCGAAAACATGTTGAAGTCACTGCGATGTCGTGTTGGCGCTTTGTAGTTTAAGTCGCCGGGCATGTTCCCGTAAAATACCTCGATTCGATTTGATCCCATCGCAGAAGTTTCTAGCAGAAACCGAATGTTGAGCGAACTTCGAACAAATCTCTCAGGTCACCGAGGATATCTTCCGCGGAATCCGGTTTTGAGTCGAAACATCCGCCAATCGAACCGAGGGAAAAGTACTGCGGAGCAGATCTCGTCAAGCATCGAGGGCAGCCAAGACAGCGTTGGTTAGATTCCCCTCATCACTATAGATAGAAGATAAACACTCTTAATTGATTGATTGATTCTCTTTCGTCTTAACCGAACTAAGTGTTTTGATTCCACGTGGTTTTCCCAGCCACGGCAATCGACTCTTCCGCCTCAACGATTTCACAGAGCTCTCCGGAAGAGAGTTCGAATTCCACTCCGGGCCCATCCGTGACAGAAACCAATGCTAGCGGAGAAGTCTCAGACGAAGAGAAAACGGCCAAGTCCGACAATGCGAGCGATTCTAGCGTGACCACTTCGGCTTCCGGCGAGGTTGCACAATCGGATGCTGTTCCTCCGCAACGTGCCTCTGAAGATCCTGCACAGATCGACGCCCCGTCCCCGCGTCCAATATCTGCTTCTGCTTCAGAGCAACCCACTCCGAACCCCGGTTCAGACTCCGCACAATCGTCGCTCCCTTCTTCTGTGAGCTCCTCGAAAGTTGTTGCGCAAGCGGTAGCTGGGACACCTGGGGACAACTCTGGATCCGAAGCTCAAGCTTCAGGACGCAAACCGGGAGACAGCGTCCTCCCTCGAGCCAGAGACGCCCCCGTCCTCGTCAGGACTTCAGACACAAATGAAACCGAACCAGGAAACGCCACGAACCCTGCGAAAAGCAGCCGGAGGCTCCAAGAACTGAGGATCCTGGGAGGTGGCGACACGAACATAAACATTGCTCGACCAGCGCCTGATGGGCCCGCTGCAACTTCCAAGAAGCCCGAGGGAGGTGACAACGGGACATCTACGGATAACGAACGAAGCACAGGAAAAACTTCGAAGTCTTCCCCGGAAGACACCACCAAGTTCTCGTCCTCGACTTCGAGCGAGGGATCCAGTTCCACAGGGACAACGACTTCCCAGGAAGCCACTTCAAGCGATAAAGTCAGAACGTCATCAACGACATTAACTCGGAAAACAAACACCGCAAAACCGGAATCCAGTTTCTCTACCTCGCCTGAGCCCTCCACTTTCGCTTCTTCTTCCCGAAATCCTCCCTCGTCGTCCGATACCTCTGCGACTCCAAATCCTTCGGCCCCGTCGGTCGCTCCCGCGCATTCCGCGTCTCCAGCTCATCCCGCAAAACCCTCTCCACCTGCTCATCCCGCACATTCCGTTCCCCCAATTCCTCAAATTAACGTTGATGTTGGTGGAGACACGGCCGACAAGGTTCCGGCGCTTGGGAATCCCCCAGCCGGCACCGCGGCGGTTTCCGCGGGGGGTGCCCAAGCGTCCGCAGGGGGTGCCCAAGCTTCCGCAGGGGGTGCCCAAGTTTCCGCAGGGAATGCCCAAGCTCCAGCGGGGGTTGCCCAAGCTTCCGTAGGGAATGCCCAAGCTCCAGCGGGGGTTGCCCAAGCTTCCGCAGGGGGTGCCCAAGCTTCCGCAGGGGGTGCCCAAGCTCCAGCGGGGGTTGCCCAAGCTTCCGCAGGGGGTGCCCAAGCTTCCGCAGGGGGTGCCCAAGCTCCAGCGGGGGTTGCCCAAGCTTCCGCAGGGGGTGCCCAAGCTTCCGCAGGGGGTGCCCAAGCTCCAGCGGGGGTTGCCCAAGCTTCCGCAGGGGGTGCCCAAGCTTCCGCAGGGGGTGCCCAAGCTCCAGCGGGGGTTGCCCAAGCTTCCGCAGGGGGTGCCCAAGCTTCCGCAGGGGGTGCCCAAGCTCCAGCGGGGGTTGCCCAAGCTTCCGCAGGGGGTGCCCAAGTTCCAGCGGGGGTTGCCCAAGCTTCCGCAGGGAACGCCCAAGCTTCGGCGGGGGTTGCCCAAGCTCCGACAGGGGTAGCCTATGCTTCCGCAGGGAATGCCCAAGCTTTCGCAGGAGGTGCTAACGTTTCGGCGGGGGATGTCCACGCTGCCGGTGGAGAACGGAAGTCTGAAGAGACACTCGTGGGTCGCGGATCAAAGATCTCGTCGGCTTCACCAACATCCGAGGAAAGACGGAATGGGACCCCGGAGTCTGACCCCGCTTCGACGATGAACCCAGTAGGAGCGGGAGAGTCAGCGACGGGCGGTCCTGGCTCGAAATCTGGAGTTTCTGTTGGGGACTTGCAGAAATCTTCGGACAAATTGAAGGGCAGGGGTGCGGCGGCCAAGAAGCGTGGTGGCAAGGGCCGCAAGAGCGACAACGACGACGAAGGAGAAGAGGACGATGAAGGAGGGGACGAGGGCGACGAAGGAGGAGAGGAGGACGACGAGGGAGGCAAAGCAAGTTCTGCCGGAGAGGACGACTCAGAGAGTGAAGCGAGTTCTAGACAAGAGCGTAAAGAAGACGTCATTCAGTATCTGTATCGGAATGCCACTGAGAAAGGGTGGTGGACCTTTTTTACCCTGTACTTCTTTGGAGCCGGAGTCCATTACCACATGGTACTTTTTCGCTCTAAGCCTCGTAAATCGAGCTAAGGAACATTGAGGACGTGAAAAGCTATAATTTGAAATACACATCAGTGGTCGTCGTGAAATTTGTAGGGAATCTTCATTCTAACGGCAAATTGACAATATGAACCAGGTGCAACTGGCAACTTGAGTTCCTGCTCTTTTGAAAGGAGCTGAATCGTGCATTTGTTCGCGACGCAACCGCTTCATCGTCCCAGAAAACAGGCCGTGCTGGAACTTCGAGAAATTGAAGATCCGGAATCCAACCAGAGCGGTTATCAAAGATTTCAGATTTCTACATCCCCGACGTTTCTTGTAGCGAGAAAGTATCAATTATGGTTCGCTAGCTTCTCCATAAATGAGAGCAGTGAGATGCAATGTTATCACAGTTACCGGTTCTCCTTCATCTAAGCCTTTGAGTCTCGTGATTTAGTGTGCAACATGAGCGCCTAGTTTCCAGCCATCCGACGGAAAACAAGTTGCGAGGACGTTGTGTTGTGGCCTCCCGAAGTTTCAACTGAAACCGCTTGATCTCGCTTGGGCCGTTTCGGGAGGGATCGGGATCCAAGATGGCATCGCTCTATTTAGCCGGTGTCTCGTTTCAATGACTCCGGGAAGAATGATTCAGTCGATTTTTATAAGGTCCGGAAATCTCAACAAACACGAAACATCAAGTGTCATCGTTGAACAGAATATCGAGCACTTCTCTCGGAAAAGTGAAAGATAGAGATCCGCCTTTTTGTATTCTGTATCCGGGCTCGAGTGATTTTGGGAGTCTCTTCTTGACAGTCTGCGTGAAGAAGTGTTCACGGTCATTTCCTCGTTGAACCGCAGATTGTCAGAAAGCGGAAGAGTTCTTTTTTGCCATGCCCGAGAGCCGGGGGAAGCAGACTCCGAAAAGTTGAGGAAATGTCTGCGGTACCCTGGTGTCTGTGACTCTAAAGAAATGTTGAGATTCTATTCTCCCCGAATCCCTCACATGAATACAGACTGGAAGTATTCTCTGTCAACGGAGTTTGATGACGAAAAGTGGTCACCAGCCGCAAATGTTTGCTACGAATCGTGAGACCTAAACGGAATACATTTCCAAGTTAATGCTTTCGGTGAGATGCTCGTTCCTTCCGATAACTCTGATGAAAAAGATTATGGTTTTGGATGCGGAATATCGAATGACGATCTGACAAATGACTTGACCCGAATCGATGTCTTCTTCATGAGGACAACAAGCAGTGGACAAAGATACGAATGAGAAATTTTAGAGTTTTCTGAACTTTTTGGCGGGCCACGTTAGCTCAGTCTGACATCTGATTCAAATTCGAGCGGTTCGAATCGGTCCTCGAAGTTTAGAGCGACGAGGTACAACCTGTTCTACACAGCATGAACTTGATCTCGAGATCTTGAGTCCGGTCCGCGCGATCGGAGGCTGCTTTTCGTCTCGACCGGAGGATCTCCAAGTGCCATCCAAATCCAGATTTCGTCGGGAACAGACCGGGCGATCCGAGTTCTGCATGGAAATCAGTTGACGCCACATCTTCGTTTGTTCGTACTTCTGGGACAGCTTCTGTTCTGTGGCCGAATTCCGTTGTCAGCGGATTATGCCGGAACTCATCATCTCAAAGCTATCCCCGAACTCATCGCGGGTCCGACAATAATCCCATTGTCAGTCGAAGGCAAAAGTTTCGCAAGAGCTCGCCGTGTGCAACAATCAATATCCCTACTCTGGACTCCCAATACGGGAAATTCGTTATGAACTTATTGGGCGTTACGCCATCTATCGACAACAGTGGCAGTATGTATCCAGAACTTGTTTTCTTTCGAAACGAGCTTCTCGGTGTCACCTCTCTCATTTTTGGTGAATCCCTTTCCGCCAACGCATGCGCCGTCTGCTGCCTTCTTAGAGCTAAAGAGCGTCAACGGAGGAGCCATCGTTTCGACAGGCGTGCTCAGAAGCTGGTCTTGTTCTACTTCAGGCAGCTGACGCGAACCTCAGCGGCGACAGCGACTCACGCCCGCTAGCGAAGCTTTTTCGTGGTTTCGTGTTTGTGTACGTTCATTCTGTCAACTGTATCAGTGTCCTGAGACATCGGTCGCGCTGAAACACCGTTAGGATCGTTCATCTTTACGCACACCACTCACAGGTGACTAGCTAACCGCCGATCAGCTGATACACGCGCGTCGCGTCGCCTGTAGAGCTCTAGGTAGTTGACTTCCCCTGGGTTTCATGACCGTTTAATAGAATTTAGGCGATAGTGCTTTGTCACTCGAAGTATTTCTACTTTTCTTCCTTAGAACTCAGAGTGGATTCGCGCAGAAAGGGACTCCTATCGAGTTTGATACTCTGGTCCGACTTTGTTGTCACCGAGAAAAGAGAAACACAGAAGACAGAGTTGTATCCGACCGGAGAAAGAGTCAGCGATTTCCAATTCAGATATACAAACATGGGGACCTACCAGAAAATCACATACAGATCAGGGCATTGTCAAAGAAAGAAAGCTGGAAACGAGGTGTGAAGCTTTCCAAAAAGCTTCCTTGGGCCGTTTTGATTTGAATCTGTTGATACAGTTCATGTTAATTGCTGATAACAATATCCTTTTCTGGAGCGGATCGTCAGGCACACAGCGTGGCTTAGATAGGTTTCCCACGAGACATGAGTTGTCACCGGCAAACTCACTGGATGTTGGCAACCTTTTCGGCGAACCTTTCGGAATCCGATGTTGTTGACAAGGTGTCATGGGAATGACCGTAAACTATACGCTCGACTGAGCGGCAGGGTCGAACCGCTCGCAGAATCGAATAAATATATCCGAAGCCGCGTCGTCCGATAACGCGGAAGCTGTTTACTAGCGAGTCAGTGTGGATGACACCGCGCGACAAATTCCCAACAGAATATGGAACGTCTTTGAGAATGCTCCGAGTTACCGCGCGCTACGAACGGGGAGCGATCTTTGATCATTTGAAATCGTACGGAATGACAGCTTCGTCACCTGTGCGATACCTGATTCTCTGCTCTGGAGCGTAACAGCCCGAATGGGAGATTGGAGAGAAATGTATCCGAAAGTTGAAATATTGTCCTGAAGTTTCACTCCTCAAAGCTCTATCATATGGCATGCGGAGTGTTCATTTTCGACAAATACTGTTTTGCCGTACACTGCTATCTTTCCATATCAGAGAATCATTCCTTCTCGAGTACGTTCTCGCAAATCGTTTCTATCTCATGGCGAGTTGGAGCTGCATTCTCTGCTTAACTCGTACCAAACGAGAAGTGAGAAGGTCGAAGGGTAGCTGATTTCAATGGTGCTTAACTAAACTTGAGATTCGTTCACAGGAATGGCCGCGGTACGCTTGTTGACTTGGATTTTTTGTGGTCTCGTCACTGTGTACCTGTCTAGC
The DNA here is from genome assembly GCA_021527715.1 of Neoseiulus cucumeris. Classification (NCBI taxonomy): domain Eukaryota; kingdom Metazoa; phylum Arthropoda; class Arachnida; order Mesostigmata; family Phytoseiidae; genus Neoseiulus; species Neoseiulus cucumeris. The sequence continues at coordinate 121,740 of JAJSRV010000135.1, read as the reverse complement.
CACGATGTCATCGTACGCTCCGTTCGACAGCTGGTAGAGGGATATCACATCCCGGCATGGCTGGTGCTCCTCCCGGTCTCGCTGACAGCGTCGTGGTTCGTGGGACAGATCATCCTGTATTTCGTTAATCTCCCCAGGGTCTCGCCTAAAGGAAAAGCCATCTTCATCACGGGTAAGAATTCCTCTGCTTCTCGATTGATTTCTACTTGACAGCTTCTTCGATCAGAACTTTCATTTCCTCAAAAGATTCCTTTTCCTGTCACGAATTCAGCGCGATATGAAGTGGGAACTCTGATGCTGCTGCTGCAGATTTCAAACTTTTTACGCTTCCCGCTGTCGGACCTCAAAGACCTTGTTGTCTGGAAATATGTTCTTGTTCAGCGATTCTCGGAGTTCGTCACAAAAAAAGTTCCTCGATCGACAACTTTCCGTGAATTCTTTACGAAGAACAAGAGGAAACGAGGCAATTGAACACATATCGTTCCCAAGAATCAAGTTTTGAATCCAAAAGGAAGTCGATTGCACTGTCGCTCACATACATATTTTGGTGAATTCAGGGAAAAACTCACGAAAATTGTCCAAAAATTCGAGATCGTTTCCCGATGTGGTAGGAAGTCGTTTCGAGAAATGAAACGAGAAAAAACATGTTCGCACCGGAACCGATGACACGAATGAAATTCACTCTTTTTCGGCTTCCGTTCATTTCCATTGTTTATGCGGATTGAGATTCGCCAACGGTGACGATTTCTTCACCGCGCTGAGCCAATCAATATGAAAATCCTCACACTTGGTCGAATCCATCTGTCTCCTCGTCCAAGACATGTCGTGCAAGACGGCATCTGCATACAATGTCGGTCTTGTGTCATCATCCAATTAGGTAACTAATGAGTTTAGTTGTCGTGCTCTGGCGCAAACACTTGAGCACCACCTAAAATATGAACTCTTCAGAAGTTCTTCACCGACGTCAACTTGAAACGTATCAGGGGTTTCTTCAAACGACAACTTCCAGATGGCCTTGGCGACGAGGTGAAACGCGAGGTTCATCAATTCCGTTCGCTTTCGTCTCTGGTTCGCAGACAGAGCATCCGGTGGGTGCTTCCGGAGCGAAACCGAAGACATCTCACCTCGTCGTGTTGCGAAACCGTTGGGGATGGTTCTTTTCGTTGTGTTTTCCGGACAATCTGGAATAACTTCGATCCGAAACTGACAAAAACTGATCCTTCGTTCCAGGCTGCGATAGCGGCTTCGGACATAAATTGTCTCTGAGGATGACTGCGAGAGGCTACAAGGTATTCGCTGGTTGTCTCTTCCCGGACGGGGACGGTGCGAAGCAGCTGCAGGACTCGGCTGAAGGTGGAGTCACCGTGGTACCCTGCGATGTCACGAGCGAGAAGAGCCTCGCTGATGCTGTGGACCTCGTCACGAAAAAACTGGGCGAGGATCAAGGTACGAAATCTACGGCGGCTTGTCTCGCTGCTTTGAGTCTCGGAGAAGGAGACCACATCAATTTGTGTTCGCGTGTTTCACTCATTCTGGCGGAAGAATGGATTCCCTCGGATCTTGACAACGTTTTTTCCCTCTTCATAGTTTTATGGGCGGTCGTGGCCAACGCCGGACTCGGAGGTTACGGCTACCTCGAGTGGATAACGACTGAAAAAGTGCAGAAATTGTTCGATGTGAATGTGTTCGGTGTCATGAGAACATTCAAAGCCTTCGCACCGCTGCTCCGCAAATCAAAAGGTGAGAAGAGCGTATCAGTAATCAAATCATTGGGCAAAATTTAATCCCCGTTTCAGGAGTACTTATCTGTTAGTTCGCGGCAGAGTCGAAAATAGTATTCTGATACGAGAAGTGGAGTTTCTCGTCGGTAAAGTCAAAAAACAGCGGGTCTTTCGTCAGTTCCGTGGCCAGCTGTTCGTTCTTGTGTGAGACCCTCGCCCGTTTCCTGCGGGGAGAATCCGGCATTGCGTTTGCGAAAGCTGACTTAATTGTTAGGAATTAAGAGCCGGATGTTGTCAGAGAAGAGCTTGATTCTGCTGGAAGAAGCGTGATTTCGAAGATAAGCAATTTTAGATTCGTTGAATTGGTTTGAATCAGTCGGCGAATTCGCTCGTTTGATGACCGCTGTCAAGAGACCACTCTTGATGTCCTAATAATTGTCAAATATCAAATTCCGAAGCTGTACCATGAACTACATCATTATTGGTGCGGAGCTAATCTCCATGATGGTTCGCAGGACGACTCGTGGTTACCAACAGCTTCGCGGCCCGATTCTCTCCACCGACGCTCGTTCCTTACTCCATGTCAAAACATGCGGCCTTGGCTCTTTGCGACGGTCTCCGGGCGGAAATGGCGGCTTTCGGAGTTCACGTGGTCTCGATCGATCCCAACATGTATCGGTGAGTTTCTCAGTCTCAAGTTCGACTCAAAACCTCATCAAGTTCCGCGGAATCGAAGTCTCAAATCTTGATTTGTTCCTTTTCAGCACATCTATCATTCCCACAACGACGAAAGATCTCGACCTGCAGTGGGAATCTTTAACGGAAGAACAACGCCAAAGTTACGGACCAAAACTACTGAAGAAGTCGCGAATCATGACGCAAGACTTCGCCTATCTTTGTCAGAAGAGCCTGAGTTTCCCGATTTGGTGCTTCGAGCACGCCATCACCGCCAAGTACCCCAAAGACAACTATCAGGCCGATCGGCTGTACATGCTCGCCTTGGAGAAGATTCTCCTCTGCATGCCCTACGAGTTTTTGTCTTTTTTCCACAAGTACATACACTGCCTTTTGATTGTGGGGCGCAACCTTCTTCCCGGGAAATACTCGCCCTAAGTTGCCAAGGATGCTCAGAGCTCTCAGTTTGAAATACTCTCTCTTCGCTCTTCTTGCCATTATGTCGATTCCTCTCCCCCGCAGCTACTAACACCGTTCGCGATAATCGAACTACAGGATTATTACTGTACATAATTTATACCCGAGCTATTCAAGAACTGAACGTGTTTCAATAAAGCATTTGGACGAATCTCGATAGGCCTTGGTTCTATTCATTCTCGTTCCTCGATGACATTCACGAAAAAGAAGATTCTCTTGATTTCCCATAAAGTGATGGAGTTCACTGTGAGGACAAGAGGGAGCGCAATAATTACATTCTGACATCGAATGATGACGTTGAGGGCTGATAATTATGGAACAGATTCTGGAGGTTTCCTTTTTCTCTAGAGAATATATTGGAACGAGGAAGTGTGGAATGAGGAATTTCAAAGTGGTTCCGTGAGGTATCTGGTCTGGATCACCACTCCGCTCACCACCGCTCCGACATTCTGATCGTTCTGACACCCTTACACCCCCTCTCCCTCCTCGTCTTTACGTCTTCCTCAGCTATCTCTTTTCCGGAATCTTCAGGCTCCAAGTGTTTGGAATCTCGGATCAGACGAAATGTTAGTGGTTCGGTCCGCCGAAGATTCGTCAGTTCGAAACATTCGAGCACCAAGACTTCTGTGATTGGGGAAGTTTCGTGAAAACGAATCGCGCATGCGCCGTGGACGATATCGTGGCAATCTTGAGAGGAGCTCTAGAATGGCTGCTGGGCAAAAGCGCGCGACAACATCAGACACCCTTATAGCGATATTGGATGCCACGCGTGCTGGTTACACAAGCCACTTAGTTGCAGTCAACACCGATGTGTGAGGATCAGGGCGGAATAGAGGTGAGTTCGTTCACGAAAATTGGCGGAATCGGATCCAGGGTAATGCTTCCGCATGTGTTCGTTCGGGCACTTGAAGAACTGAAACAAAGTCTAGAGTTCGAGTACATATAGAGAGTGCTCTCAATATAAACTTCTCGGAAACTCTCTGAGGACAAAATGGTCGGATATATGATAGAAAACGCTCACACAATATCGTTTTGATATTTTGACTTCTCTCGATCTTTGTTATCGTTGTCCTTCCGGGGCGACGGTGATCCTCGAGCAGCGACACCGGTATCGATTCGGTATTTTTCTGGTCCTAGTCGATTGCTATTTTCCGCATGTCGTCATGTGATATCTTCAAGAACACTGCTTGTGAAAACCTTGACGATACTTGGCGGACGTTAGTCAATCACTGATTCGGGACATTCGATACACTAGACCAGTTCGTGAATAAACAGCTTCTCGACAGTGATAGCTGTGCTTTTCTATCGATCTTCCCATGTTTCGAGTGAACTCTTGTTGACATGAAAGAGAGGAACATCATGGTTTGTAACGAGTTTTCTTGGCGGAACCCCAGGGTTCCGATTTTCCAGTCTTGCACAGCGGGCTGCGTTACTACCGTTCACCCCGAGCCTGTCTCGTCGGAGAATTTGATTTTCTGGCAAGCGCTTCGTGGCGTTTCCGCTCCATCAGTTTGATCCTATGGCTGCACTGATGATATTTTCGTTCGCGAGTCACCTTTTGACTCTTGAAAGAATTGATATTAGATTTCCTGCGCACCATTTTCACCACCTCTCTTGCGAATTCGATGCCCTTCCCCATTTCACTTGGACGTCAAATGTAAGGCCTCCTCGGTTCCCTTTTCCCGAAATTCCCCACATGCATATCTCGAGAGCAACGTTTGGGTGGTGTATGGTTCAGAAAAGTGCCGAATTCGCGAGAAACTGAGGCACAGACAGACGTTTCCGCATCCGCAAAGTTGAAAAACTTACATTGCGGCACTTCAGCAGCGGCGGCTATGTGTTGTAGTACCTCAGACTGGAATACACTCTGACCTGACTCATCGACTTCCAGCTCTCTCCACCGAAGTCCTGAATGAGTCATAGCTCACCTGGATTTGATTTTCAGATATGCAGTCCCTACGTCTTTGGGTTTGGCTGGTCAGTGCATTGGTGGCGACTCTGATCTCGAAACAAACTCATTTGATCCTCCATCTGGGAAGGGTTTTAGATTTCCTCGCCGTACCTCAGTGGCTATATCTGCTGCCCTTCTCGTTGACGCTGGCGTGGGTTCTTGCTCAACTATGCTTCGTCTGGCTGAACACGATAAAGATTTCGCCAAGAGGCAAAGCGGTCTTCATCACAGGCAAGCCAACGACCTTTTCAAGCTTAGCTGCGGTCCGAATTAAGAAACTGCGCATTCTGGTGTCTTTCGTGATCATGTCGAAACTCTCGGGTTTTTCACGGATTTTCAGGCTGCGACATTGGATTCGGACACCACCTGGCTCTTCGTTTATGTGTAAAAGGGTTCCTCGTTTTTGCTGGTTGTCTGTTTCCGGATGGGGAGGGCGCGACAAAGTTAATCAAGAGCTCCCAGAAAATCGGCGGTGATGGCGCCGTATCGATTGTTGCGTGTGATGTAACGTGTGAAGACAGCTTGAAAGAAGCTGTCAACTCCGTGTCGACCAATCTGAAAGGCAAAGGTACAGCTCGATCTAGCTCGAGGAGCCACCGCTCTCGTCTCAGGTCTCCTCTAGCGAAGCACCCGGGGGATTTGGAAACTTTCTTATTCGAACAGTGAAGAGCGATCATCTCTGAATTTTTTTTTCTCTTCCTGAAGCTCTTTGGGCCGTCGTCGCAAACGCCGGAATCCTGACCTCCGGTTACGTTGAATGGGCTTCGATGTCCAAACTCCAGAGGATGTTCGATGTCAACGTTTTCGGAGTTATGAGGACTATTCGGGCGTTCGCTCCTTTTCTGAGAACATCTAAAGGTATTTATATGCTTCTGCTCTGATTCGTGCTCAGCATTTTAAACGTCGCTCCCCAGAATTTGGATGCACACATAGGTATACTTCATTCTCCCCGTGGATCAGATGTGATTTCAGAGTTTTTAGGAGAGACAGGGGAGTTTCTGTGTTCCGTCTGAATGCTTCCAATTTCGTTGGAATCATATCGCCCTCTTTTTCGCTCCATGCGGGAAGAAAGTTTCCAATTCGCCTCAGTGAGGATCTCACGAAATCAATGAGCCGACGCCTTGTCGGCTTCCAACAGTTTCTGAAATTCTTTGAAGGTCGCGTGGTCGTCACAACCAGCTGGGCCGCTCATTTCGCTGCTCCGAACCTGGTGTCCTACGCGATGACGAAGCACGCGGTTCTCGGTCTTTGCAACGGACTCCGCGCGGAGTTGCTCCCGTTCGGTATTCAAGTCAGCTCGATCGAGCCCAACATGTACAAGTAAGAAGTGCAAAGTTCGTCTTCTGCTTCTCCCTGTTTTCATTCAGAAACGCTTGCCGCTCTCCGGGACGCTCACGAACGAAACCTTCACGATTTCAGGACTTCGATCATTCCCCCTTCGACCGCGGAACTGGACGAACTGTGGAATTCGTTGACAGACGAGCATCAGTCGGCGTACGGGGACGCAATGCTCCAGAAGAGTCAGCAGATGCTCGACGACTTCTCTCATCTTTGTGAGTCGGACCTCACATTCCCGATAGACACCTTCGAGCACGCGGTCGTCTCTCGGTTTCCAAAGCCGAGCTACCAAAGTGATAGGCCTTCAATGTTCTATCTTTCCAAAATCGTTCTCTTCTTGCCTGAACAATTCACCGACTTGTTCCTGCAAAATGTTCCTCGACTTTTAGCTTTTGGACGCCTTCTGAACAACTGATATGTTCACTTAGGACGTCTTGTAGGCAATACTGTAAACTTTGATAGCACACGCACTGATTAAATTATGAATCACATTCTCCTTGCACACAAAGTTGCCTCTGTAGTCATAGTTTCATCTGAAGAATAAAACCTGTCTTCTATGTTTCTGCGCTTTTCATTCTGGGAAGCGAACATTACATTGGAATCTTCGCCTTTATCAAACGATGTCAAACGAAAACATGATCTCAAACGAAGTCGCTTCCACAGCCCGGCAACCGGGTCTCCAGAATCTCCAGGGAGACTTCGCTGCTAGATGCGAAGAAATCATGACCATGAAAATAACGGGCTAGGCTGTTGATCCATACGCTGATATTGAGGTCACGGATTCTGAGTCTGGAGAGGAAATCATGAACATATCAACACGACATCGCTTTGACTCGATCCTTAAAGTCGCGAGAAAGTTGCTTTTTGTCATACTTCATCGGAAAGGCTCAAATCATAAATTGAAGAGCGAATACGTCTCTAAGGGAACCGCCGTACAAAGGAACCACCTTGGTGAACCTCTCGTTTTCTGGGACTACTTGAATTAGAAGAAATTTTTTCACGGTCGTTGTAGGTTGTCCGGTAAGACAGGGTTCATTGTATTTTCCTTTGGCTTCGGAGCTTTCTTGCACCATATTGAGGAGAGGGTTAACGGACGACGGCGATGAACTTGAACAAGGGGCTCTTGGGGCAGGACAGAAATCTCACCCTTTCCCCATCCCCCCGGCTAAGCTACTAGATCAGCGAGAAGGTCCTTAGACACGATGCAGTCAGAGGGAAACTGTTTTACACGATTGCACATGTAGACAATAGAATTGTAGCTATTATTTTTTTCTTGACGACGAAGCCCAGGATGAATGGGTCAGATGGGGCAGAAAGCAATGCTGTTACAAAGTGAGTGAGTTCTCAGAAACCTTCAGAGCATTGAATGTGAAGAGTTCCCCTAAAGGCGCGTTCAAACCATTTCAACGGCGTTGGAACAATGTGGATCCGCCCTAAAATTTGAGCTCCTGATCTGGAAAATGGGGCTCCACGTCATCCGTCAAATCCTCTCAGAATGTTGATTGATTTCAGCTCCAGCGGTTTGCGCCCATGGTGAGTTGAATGGAAGTCCTGTGTCTTGACTTTCAGCATCATATAAACCATTCGGATGCTCTTAGAGCCAGGAGTCTTGAAAACTATCGGAGGTTATGGATAACACCTTCACGTAGAGTAAAATCTATCGGAAGTGTTTTATTTTGCAAACCACATACACTCGACATCTTCACCTCTTTTTCAGCAGCAGCAACATATACAAATTCTTTGTTTATCTAGAAGCGATCCATCTACTCGTAGACATCTTCCCTGTCAGCAACATAACGCACGATATCAGCTGGTCGCAAGAGCCTCTCCGCGTCTTGATCTGGGATCTCGAAACCGAACTCATCTTCGATCGCCATGATCACCTGAAACGGGCGAAACATCCATGAGCACAGAGACTGGAGTTCTTGTGATCAGTCAAGGGTCCAGATAGATAATCCGGGGAGAAAAGACGATAAGTTCACGGCAGCTTCTCTAAACCAGGAGAAAACTGAACGTTTCTTCGGTGTTTCTTGGCGTGATCTGCCAGAACAAACTCGAAACGTGAAGAGTCAATTTCCTTCCATCTCGGTTAACGCACCTCGACACAATCCAAGGAATCCAAACCCATATCGTTCACGAGGTGAGAGTCAATCTTTAGTTTATCAGCATCGATCTTGTCGTAGAGCTTCAGAACGAGCAGAACGCGATCTTGGATCAGCTGCAGGCTCATGGGAGGATGAGCGGAGTAACTCCGTATTGTGACCTGGAATCGAGATATTTCACCACCGATTAGTCTATCATCACGGGAATGAAGCGAGCGACGGGGAAGAATCGAGTCTATGTGAGGGGCGGATGACGGTTTCGACTTTCGATACAAGAAACCGAGCTCCGTTAATCACAATCACGAACAGTTTCGTCACAGACACGAGCTCGCTCGCTCGCACTGTGGCGTTCGAAATGGATTTCGAGAGTCCCATCGATTGCTCGTTATCAGCCGGGTCGCCCAGAAACTCGAATCGCGCACCCGGAATGCAGCGGACCGAACCGCAATTATGCGCTCCAACCCTCAAGAGATCGCTCTGGAGTTCTTGCGAGGAATAGGCGACGCGAATATCTGCGGAAACGCCGCATTTCGAGCCGGAAGACAGTATAAACAGTGTTGTCCTTAGGCTTACAACTACTGACCTTTGGTCTGAAGATTTGTGTCGAGTTCAGTAGACTGGCCATTCGTTGGCACTCGATTGTCGATACTGCAAGGTGCCGTACAGCCATCCGAGGAGCCTGACGGCCCGCCAGGACGGCACAATTACGGACAAAAACTCCAACAGCGCGGCTCGCCATCGCCAATGTGCCCCTTAACACACGTTAGATGCTGCACCAGCACCAAGCGAAAGTCCCTCGGTGTCGCGCAGACGGGGATAGCTGTCGTCTGCTACGGCGTGCTACATTGAGTTCGCAGGATCGTGGCGCCAAAATTCAAAATCTGAGTTTCCGGTTCTTCCGGTTTTGGGGGAGCTCCGAGTCTCTCAAACGGCTCGATCCACGAAAAACGAAGAGCAGACTCCGTATTCGACACGCTCCGGCGATTTTGTCGCGGTGCAAGCCACCAGTTCCGCTGGCTTGAGAAAAGCGTCGAAACTCGAGCGATCATGTCGCACTGGGACCTCCATCCACGTGTCTCATGTGCTTGTACTGCAGCTGATCGCTCCGGCGTGAGTTTGACGAGAAGCGCATTAGAGAAATTTTTCCCAGCTGCTTTCCGAGATTCTGAAAAATTACCGGAAAGAGCTCTCCCCATTTCCTGCGCGGGAGAGTGATTGATTCGAATCGAGTTTTCGGCAGGGTGTTTCGATTGTGCATTCAAAAGGGTCATTCTAATCAAGATTCCAGGAAAACGAGCCAGTTTCGCTCGTTTGGAGTTCTCCGCCTTGATTGTCGTCTTTTGTATCCTGACACAAACAGTTGAAATGAACGAGTTTCCCGAGCTGAAAAACGACCGGATTCTGCGAGCTGCAAGGGGGGAGCCAGTTGACAAAGTAAGTGCGAGTCTCCCTGAAGATATCCCGCGAATTTTTGTTATGACCGAGAGGAGCGCTGATAACGCCGCGAGAGACTAAAGATTACCAATCCATAACTACATACATAGCTTGGAATGAGTAGAGTTTTGCGTTTAACTGTGGAAACTTGGGACTATTCCAGGTTCCGGTGTGGATCATGCGGCAAGCCGGCAGATATCTGCCGGAGTTCATGGAGATGCGTAAATCGCATACGTTTTTTGATATGTGTCAGAAACCCGAAGTAGCCTGTGAGGTCACATTACAGCCCATAAGAAGGTTTCCATTGGACGCCGCAATCATCTTCTCAGATATCCTCGTCATCCCGCAAGCCATGGGTGAGTCTCTTTCCCCGTTCGGCTGTTGTTTTCAATGTCAGCTTAAGGATTCCTCTTGGACGCCCCCTGATCGAGAATGCTCAAAGTAGAACTATCGAAAGACATGAATTCCAGAGTCAGTGTTCTGAAGTTCAGACCCGCTGTTCCCTCCGATGACACGAGTTTTCGTTGTTTCAGGGATGAATCTCGAAATGAGGCCTGGCGAGGGCCCGGTGTTCACTGAACCGATCAGAACAGCTGCCGATCTGAGTCGATTGAAAGACGTGGACGTTTCGAAAGATCTCAAATACGTTATGGACGCTCTAAACACAACTCGTCATGCTCTCGAGGGGAAAGTTCCTCTTTTCGGGTTCTCGGGAGCACCGTGGACGCTCATGTGCTACATGATTGAGGGGAAAGGTTCCAAGACACAGTCTCATGCTAAAAAATGGCTGTACGCTGAGCCGCAGGCTGCGAAAGACCTCCTCAGTAAGCTCGAATTGACCGTCATCAACTACATGGTCGAGCTGGCGAAAGCAGGAGCACAAATGCTGCAGCTGTTCGACACAAATGTGGGGTATCTGGATGAGAAGATGTTCTTGGAGCATGTGAAGCCAGGATACGCCCGGATTTCGAAGGCAATTCGCGAACAGCTCGGAGATCGGTGTCCGCCGCTCTTCTTGTTCCCGAAAGACGCACACTTCAGTCTTGCACATCTGCGTGACTGCGGCTACGACGTCGTCAGCGTTGACTGGTGCGTGACTCCAGAGAAGGCGAGAGAACTCTTAGGTCCGAACATAACGATTCAAGGTAACTTGGATCCTTGTGCACTTTACGCCGACGATGAAACCTTAAAGAAATTGACCATTGAAATGGTTCAACGTTTCGGCAAAGAACGGTATATTGCCAATCTGGGTCATGGAATGTATCCTGATATGGACCCCGCGAAAGTGCAAGTGTTCGTTGATGCCATACATAGCGTTTGATGAGCCTCGAGGTGAAGTGAACGCATATCATATTGATTTTATTCGAAAGAAAGTTAGGGGCAGCTATTTGATGTGTTAGAAATATTTACCCGCTATGTTTCTGGTTCGTTCGACGTTGTTCACTTGGGTAGAATAAAGCGTTTTAAGGACCTTCTCGCATCTGATGCGGAATTCAATTTCCAGAATTGAGTCTTCATTGAAACAACAAGCAGTCCCTCAAACTTGAATATGAGCCTGAGACAGAGAGTAAAAGACAGCTGCCGTCAAGTCTTTGATGCAAATCGAACGCAGCGGGATTTCCTTCCTCAAACTTCCCGGGGATGGGGAGCTTGATCAGAAATCTTTGTTTTTCCCGCTATACCCTGCGTTGAACAACGAGTGTCCCGGAGACTGGCTTTTCCAGAGCAGTGAATAAATAACGGCTCTCGATTTGGATATTTCGACATATTCGTGTCCTTTTATTTCACCATTATTGTATTATTTAATAATCGTTATTATAATTGAATAACAAACAACTTTCTTGGGTATTCTTCTTTCGTCTCAATCAATCTCCATATCATCAGTTCATCGCAGTCTGCGTCGTCGTGATTAGTCTCAACTGCATAACGCTGGTCGTTTTTCAGAATTTTCAATGGTCTCATGTTTTGTAATTTGAATATTTGACGATTCTTTCACCCTCTCCGAAGTCTGCACTGTCGGATATTCAGACCAAGTGGTTTTCATTCGAATTTTCCTCTATTTTCATGTTATTGGCCATTTGTTCCTCGTTGGGAACAGTCGGTAGAATCTGGCGTCTGCCCTCGATGTTGCTTTGTGTGTTTCACATTCTGCCGCAGTATTTTTTTCCTCGTTCCCCCCCCTCCCTTGTTCGCACAGTCATGTCCGCGGTTCGTGTTTTGAGTTCGGTGATTATTGACTTGACGATTGAAAACGAACCTTGTCTTCAACACCGAAGCCATCCGCAGCTCGTGCGCGCCCAGCTATTTGCATCAGGGAATGATTTCCCTCAATTCATTAACCCCACTACGCCAGAGCTGCGTCGACGAGCGAGTTCAGAAGATGGCGTAGTGCCTAGTTGAAACGGTCGATCTCTGGACTCAGCTTGACCCGATCGGTTACCTAGGCCAGATGAGCGAAACGTCGAGATATATGGAATTCCCGGACTGATTCGGAAGGTAAAGAAGTAAAAGCATTCAACCGATCGAACGGGAGGTAGTTTGATATCCAACTCGGGATCAATTCATGGGGTTCTATCTCCGATCCGATGATCTCCGACCTCGCTTTGCTACAACAATAATGTGAGCCTATGCCATCGTCGAGCAACATCTTATCCTAGCCTTGTCGGAGCTACGCCCAATTGAGAATCCAAATTGTGAAGTGAACGTTCATGGGAAGAAGAAACAATTGGGGGAATGATTCATTCGCTAGCCATCTGTTAGTTTGCATGGCAGTGTGGGATTATTTGTCGAGTTGAGATCTGTTGACCACAGTTGCTTGTTCGTTGAGTTCTACGGCAGTCCCCAAAGTTTTGCCTTCATAGAGTACCAGTACCAAAGTGGAACCTCGATCACCGGTCTCGCCGTACTTATACAATCTGTCTTCATCTTGGAATAGTTGCTTCGTTCCCAGTTTTGACCAGAAAGTTTTGTCGGCGTTCGATCTTCCTTTCGTTTAACACACGGCGCCTCTCTCGTGTAGCTTCTCCGACGGTATGAGTTGGGTGAATAGTAAGTGTTTTATAAAGATAAACGTTTCAGTATTCAAGTTATGGTCACTCGGACCGATTGCGACAGTCCTAAGCGAACACGGAGTAGCCAAGAGTCAGCAATATTTACATTATTATCAATCGATCAATCAATCAATCAATTTTAGACAGAGAAAGGAGCATGTCTCCACTCTGGAAAGCCCAGAATTATCGTCAATCAGCGCTATTCAGGGAAACGGGAGGTGGGACGTCAGCTCGACCGAACCTTCGATGTGGAACTGAATCAATAGGGAAGCGCTTTCGTGGTCAGATGAAGTAAAGAATGATAGTCAATCAAACCGGTAGACAATGAGTGTTATCTGGGCCGTCTTGAGTAGCAGGCCGCGAGGAAGCTCAATCAACATCCGGAATCGCCAACAGGGATAGAGGCAGTGATTTACTTGACTCCTTGGAAGAGATCTGATAACATTTGGAGTGAATTTCAGAGTGTTCGAATCCTCATTCAAGATGATCATTCAAGTTCTCCATCAACCAATGATTCAACAGTCAATCTTCCAATGATCCAACAACCTTCTGGCGAGGTGGAACGTCTACTACGTGTCCACTTCAAATGGTCGTGGGAGGAACAAGGAACGAGGGAAGAAATGTTCTGCTCATTCTGGCACCCGAAAAGTCATCGAGTCCACAATCATTCAATCAATCAATCATGTCGTCAACCAATAATTAGAACGAAAAGTCAGCCAATCAATCAGTTATAGAACCAATTATTTAATCGATCAGTCAACAAATCAATCAACCAACCGGGAAATCGAAGTTCTCTATTTGGGACCTATGGTGAATGTTGGAAGCTAAGAGACATTGAGATCGAAGCCACTCTGATCAAAACTAGGTAGAGCATAGCTTAGCCAGAAACAGGTGGACAGACAAGCGAGAGGCAGGGGAGCTGGCGAGCAGACGCTAGAACAGAAACTATGGGGAACAGAAGGCCCTGAATTACGCAACGATAGACTAAAATTGCGGAACGACGAGGAACACGCGTACCGACCTAGCACTTGTCGGCTAGCAAACAATCAATCAATCAATCAATTCACCAATCATCACTCAAGCCGACTAGATAGGCAGCACAGTGGGACAGCGGAACAGTAGCCAGTCGCTGCTACAATTATCAAAGTCAACGAACAAAGTTCTCTACAGTTTCATCAACTCTAGAGAGGTTACCCTAGTGATTACATAATGGTACAATATCTATGGTTCAGGTTAAAATCTTTTCAGGCCAACACTTTCAGTTAACGAACCTTTCGCGTTGGTGGAAGGGCTCGATACGAAGTATTTTTCTTATTTCAATTACATTATCGCCCTCCTCCACGTTCTATCATTCGTCTCATTTCACCACGATCTCCCCTCCATCAAGAGTACGTCCCATTTTTGTCGGGAACGCATGAAATACGAGAAAGTAGACAGACGAGCACTAGATCAGGAGAATCAATCAATCAATCAATCGGGTTCGAGGTGGTCGATCGAGACTGGGGGCTGGTGGAACGGGATTCCGGAAATTCGTGGTCTTCGAGGAGATCGTGGTGTCTCCTCTTGTCTCGCCATCGGGTGTTGTCAGCTTGAAAGTTGCTCGTAACAAGTAAATCAATTTAGTCATAGTGAAATATCATTACAAGATAATTATGTGGACAATGGTAATAATATTTGCTTTTCTCTGTGTTGTTTGTGAGTCGAAAGAGTGTTTCACATTCTTCTGAGCTTGGGTTTCACACGAAAATCTCTCAACTCGGAATGAGGAAAACGTTTGTTGCTCGACATCCGTTGCATGAACATTCTCAGCGTGTGTGTTCTATCGCGTAAATCATGATGGAATTCGGTTTCAATGACGTTTTGGTATCCGTCGCGATCATCTCCATTATCATCGCCTTTCTAAGTTTCATTATTGTCTTGAACTGATAATGCTGATTGATCATCAACGCTTCCTCCTTTCGCGATCAATTCGTAAATAGATTATAGTCTGTTGTAAGATAGAGTTAAAAGATGGTTGCTGCTCTGCTTCACGCGTCAGGTTCAAGTTTGGTTAGCATTTTTTCTTTGCCTAGGGCAGTGTTGCACCATGCACCTTTAATTCGGAATATTCCAACGCTCTCCAAACGACGTTTCAATGCGTATCTGTTGTGTTGCAAATTTGCAGTTTGCTACCGCCTGCCGATGATGTGTACAACATGGATCATTATCATCAACATCATCAAATCCGACTTGTTTGGGCTTCGAGAAAATCCGCACGTAGAATCCGCTGGTGGCAATGTCGTTCTGCCGCTTAGGGATTGATCCTAATTCAACTAATCGATCAATCAATCAATCAATCAACCAATCATTCAGTCAGTCGGCGGAACGGTCATGTAGTAAATCAATCAATCGATCAATCCGTCAATCAATCAATTCATTCAATGATCGATCGATCGATCAATCAGTCATCAATCAGGCAGTTATCTCTGTACTACTTGGAAGTCCCCCTGAGGGTCTGAATCACAATGCATTCTGAACTCGTCTCCCTGAGATATTGGCGACGACCTTCGGTTTGTCAGGTAGTTATCCCAGTAGTCCGGGGAGATATGACCGAGAGGATCCGAGGGCAGCCTTTGAAATTATTGAGCCGTAGACCTCAAATATGAGAAAGAGGGACCAGATGTGTTTGCTTCGTTTCCAGGTGACATATGCCTGACCTTGGGTTCGAGAAGCCGGATGCGAATTTCTCCTTCTGAGATGCCGAATCGTTTTTGAAGCGTATAGAGATTTTTCCGCTTTTCTCGCATATCGAGAGATCCTGCAGCCTCGGGCGAACCTCTTGACGAATCGGTCACTCCTTCCGAACTTGTGCTCAACCGTATGCTGTTATTATTGTATCAGATCAGATGTTCTCTCCGAGTTGTTAGCTGTTTGTGTCGAATTTTCTGCTCGCGTACTTAAATATTCAGCCTCGTGTTAGGTTTTCATCACAGTGATCATGCGTTTTCAGAGCGAGAATAGTAGTTGTGGTTGTAGTAGAAGGCGTAGAAGACCTCAATCAATTTTAAACCTTTGGTGTGTTGAACCTCTCCTGTTTACTCGAGTGAATAGTGAGTCGAGGTTCGTTAATTGTGTTGTTCAGTTTGTTTTGTCTTCGGTTAGATTTTTTAGTTCAGGTTTCAATCAATCAGTCAATCAGGCAATCAATCATTATCACCATAACCATCGACGGCGTCAACCTCTTAATCATCATCCTCAATTGTATAATTAGTTTGTTTGTTGTTTGTTTGTTTGTTTCCTCTCTCTCTCTCTCTCTTCCTCCCTTGAATATGATGAGGTTATTATACTGTGAGCAATTGGGTTACTTTGTCAGCATAGATCTAGCTTTCATTTATATGAGTCAGTACCAAGGTACTCCGATTACCGACCATGGTACTTTTTGTATAGTCGAGTAACTACTCTCTTTCTCTCTCTCTCTCTCTTTCTCTCTTTGTCCATCCGTGCTGCGTTGATAACTACCCAGTCTCAATAAAGGTTAGTTTGTCGCTTTGTAAGGACTTTGTCAAATGCACACCACCCGAAGAAAATGCATAGCGTTTGTATTTGCTGCTGCTGCTGCCTAACGTCGCTGCGACTTGGCATCATGCGTACGATCACGTTTGCGATGAATCGCTCTTCCCAAAGCCAAGGTACGTCTTGCACGTGTCAGGACACCAAAACTTGCACGCAACGAGCAGAATTGTCAAGAGCACGGCCAGTATGAATAACAGCTTGAACAAATGCCGACAACATACGCATCATTGACAGTTGGACTTGTCGCGTTGTCGCCGGCGCTGGCGTTCGTTTTCGACGCTCTCACAAAGTTCGTCATAAGTGATAATCGTGCTCGGGTAGGGATGGTGGAAGCGGCCGTCGTGGTGATGGTGATGCGCTCCGGACCTGTGACCTGCAGCCAGCTCGTGGTGGGAAGCTGTCGTTGAAGCCGCGGCTGTCGTTGTTGCCGAAACCGCCGCTCGGCGATCGACTCCCCCCCTGTGGTCACCCGATGTCGAGTGAGCCGGAGCCGTTCTGTAGCCGCTCTGCGTCGTCATAACGGGACCCTGTGACGTGTGGTGACGAGGATAACTACGATGCTCTCGAGGACTTTGGCTCCGAGCGTGTCTTCGAGAAGGCGGAGGAGGTTGTAGCTGACTCCCCTTTAGTTTTCCATAGTCTCCTACCCCGTCGATGAGCGTCTCTTTACTCTTGGTTCGGATCTGCTGCTGCGAGAAATTATGCGGCAGTGTCTGCTGTGGCTGCTGATGATGATGATGGTGTGGCATCTGGAGTGTCTGAGGTGTTTGGATAGTCTGATAGATGGCGTCCGTCGCAGGAAGGGGTGGCAACGGATCTGTGGGCGCAATGTGGCTTTGAGAACGATGTCGCTTGTGACGACGATGTGGGGTCGGATGCGCTGACAAGGGAGCGGACACCTCGCCGGTTGGCACTGCTGCGGTCGGTGACATTCCTTGGCGACAAAGATCTGGAAACGGAATTTCTCTCGTGTTTGTGTAAGATGTCACCACCTTAGGGTCGCTGAAATACATTCATATATATGTTCCAACTTATCACGATCATCCGTAACGAATACTCACCTTCGGGTGTGCTGAGACTGAGTTTTTTATTGATGTTTCGCTTGGTGTTGGCATCGTCGGAAGACAAAGTGGGTGGAAGAGCAGAATGCAAGGTGTTCTTGGGCAGGGACTAGAACGACATCTCGGAGTGCTTCGAGGAGGGTCGTGTCGGATCGCCCATCATTACCGTTGACCCCCGAGCTCCTGAAGCTGCCATGCCTTGCCCCGGGGGTGGATGTGTGTGCGAAGACCGGTACGACCCTGTAATCAATCAATCAATCAATCAGTCATCGAGTTTCCCCCTCGTGATCGACTCCCTATCTCTTTGATCGGGAAAATTGTGGAAAACTCGAGTCACAGACCGAATTTCACTTGATCGATGATGTGAATCAATCAATCAATCAATCTAAGCATAACGGCTAACACGGCTACTAGGAAACGACAGATGCCGTTTCAGAGCATCGAGGAGAGAACCTCACCCTGAGGATACACCCCGTGTGTCGGTTGTTGTGAACTCTGAGACGCGTGGTGAATGTGCTGTTGTTGGGGCTGTGGTTGCTGGTGGTGCTTCGTCGAGGTGCTGTAAATTGGCTCAGTCTGGTGAAAGCCAGACGGCGGATGAGAGCGGCCCGGTGTTGTAGCGCCACCCTCACGACCGCTTTGCTGTCCTACGACTTGATCGGCGCCGAGTTCCAGTAAAGCCACCACCTAAGAGTGAGTTAGAGGGAATTCAATTAGAGCCTGCGAAGATTCTTCATTTGGTTCCGGACTTTTACGCTGCGCAAGCATTGAACGCAAACAAAAAGACATTTCTTTTGAAGTTTGTCCCTGCAAATCTCGAATCCCTGTTTCCGACGAAAGAACTTCTAGCATGAGACTCGAGACGGCGGCGGGATGATTTGTCAGAGAACGTTCGCTATTTGTACTCCTGTGTCAAAAGAAATTATGGATTTCTCAGCGACGAGGTTTCCCTCGATATTTGGTCCGTTCTTTGCCCTTGCGTCAAAATGTGAGAGTATTAATAAGGAAAAGTCTTCATTTCGGGAAGAAAAACGAAAATTATAAAAGTTCGAATCTTGACTACGTTAAACGGAGCCTGAACTCCTTGTTTGGATCGTGAACTCACCTGCTTGAATTTGGCACGAATTTTGTGAAGCTTTTCAAACATGTCATCATCGGCGACCGTTTGCTTCGGAAAGTTTTTGGTCATTTCTAGAAGGCCGCGCAACGCCGCGAGTTTCCTGTTGAAATTCGTCTGTTTTACTCAATTTCTCTTAGGGAATGATTGGAAAACATGAAATGGAAGTTCGCAGAAGTCCTCAGCTCCTTGATCTCGAGGATCACTTCGAGCAAAGCCCTACGGAACTGAAAAGCTTTTCCGAGGAAATATTCCCTTTCTCTAGGAGCTAATCCACCTGAAGCGATTTCTCTCAAATCGGGAATGGATCCATCCCGGGCAAGATTCCCCGATGACGTTTGGCAGGAAGAAAGAAACAGCGCCGACAACTGAAGAGACGGAGACCGCTCTTGTTGTTTGAACGTTTGCTCGTCCGACTGACACTGACATCAGCAGAGAAGGGAAAATCAATACGGGCAAGGATTTCGATTCATCCAGAGGACTCCGTTCCTCCGACTCGTTTGCAGCAGACAAAGACGTTCCTCAGGTTTTCTCAACGTCGTTCGCTGTCGCTGTCTCGACGTCGGATCAAACCCTCTTGATTCGAGCGCTAAAGGTGCTCACTCACCTTGGTTTTGAAGGGTCCTCGTGCTCGAGAATTGTAATCCACGCATGAACGAAGCCTTGATAGAAGCCTAACTCGGTTGCGAGCTGAGCTCCTCTTTGAAGGCCTAACTGATAACCTTCTTTCCAGCCAACTTGTTCGCCGAGTCCGAATCCTCGACTGAAACCCATTTGTCGATAGCGGAGGTTTGCAGTGTCCCTGTAATCATACTCTCAGTTAGAGCGACCATTCCCCCATAGGGTTCTGATGTGTGTCAGTGGGTAGAATCGTGTGTTTCGTTTTCATCTCTCATTTTTGTCTTCTAATTCTCGCTATTTTCGTCTCTTCCATCATTCGTCCCTTCTTTTTTGTTCTTCAGATCAACAGCTGTTCCTTGAGCATCGAGATTCCCAGCGGCCAGTCGTGCAAGCAGAAGCTTTTCCACCAAAAGAACTTTTCGCTTTTTTCACGAAGCCACCGACTACTGTTGCCATTTTCATTATCTCCACGAAATTTGCCGAGATCTGAGTGAAGCTGCCGTGTCGTCTTCTGACCTTTCAATCTGCCATGACACCGTGCACGAGAAGTAGCGAGCGTAAGCCAGAACCCGGATGTTGATTTGCTTTCGAAAAACTAGGACGCCAGAGATCTTCCAACACAATATCTTTGACGAAGTCGAACCTCATGAGAGTGGTTTCTCGCGTCACTGGAAATGAATTCGATCGCGTGCTTTTCGACTTGTGTAGAAGTTCCCGGGGGAAAATTAAAAACTAGGGCTCCGAGCATGTCGAGAAACCGCGTCGTCGTTGACAGTCAGCGCCTTCGACGGATGGATCTCCGCGGAACTCCAAATGCTTCCTCCGGTTTTATCCTCCGAATCTCAGGCCTCACGGACCCGGTGGGAGAAGAGCGTCCTGAGTGTGGCGGGCAGTTGACTTGCAGTGGAAACCGTTATGGCAAGCAAGGTGCAAAAAGTGGAGGCATGCCAATCTCATTATCCGAGGTAGGCTCGTAGTTTCGTTCGCGCATCAAAAGCCTAATAAGACTCCTCATTAAGGAAGGCAGAGAGCTTGCCCACTTGCCCTCAAACTAACCAACGAAACGCACTGATTCAGCTCCACGAGTTTCAACATGGATGCCAGACGTCGTGTTCCCGTTTGGAATCTGATTGCTCGTCACCAGCAACTTCATCATGTCGACTGCTTCTTGCCGACGAGGAATGTTTCGTCCGCTTCGAGTAGTTCATCGTTGCGCTCGAAATCCGCTTTTCGTTTCTTACGGGTCGGGTTCTGGTGGCGCGCGTTACTTCTCAACATTTTCTCTGACATTCCTATTCCTCTCTACGGGTGTCAGGCAGAAGACGATGTTCACGTGAAACCGATTCTCGGCAGCTTCTGATCTCGAATGTTATCTCGAACGATGTGAGCGAAAAAATTCAACTGAAGATGATGCCATGAACAAAAAAATATTTCTGTACCTTCGTTCCTCAGTGCTGGGAAACGGACCCTCCTCGGATTGGCTGTGCCGCGGACGTGGTCTCCGGGCCCTAGGTACCGATGGCGGAAAAACGCGCCGCACACAAAAATTGAAAAAACCAACATCAGTGATCAAGTAGTTTGCGGGGAGGAGGATTTTTGTCTTTCACGGTACGGGGGTGTAACGACTCCGCTCGATGGCGGTCGTTCGGGATGAGGTCTTCAAAACCCACGTTAACCTCGGGATTTCGGGAGACAGGGAAAGGGGGCGTTCCAGGAGCGGGAGTGCGTTTTTGTTTTTGAACAAATAAACCCGTGGCTTATTGGTTCTGTTTTTTTAGGACAGTGAGGAAAAGTTTTAGAGTCATCGGTTTAGGTGGAAGTTGAGTTCGGTCGTTCGTTCGGAGGAGCAATGAGCACCGAGAACAGTGATGGAAGTTTTGGAAAAGCATTCAAGAGGAACAATTTGGAAAAAAATTCAAGTGGAAGAGAGTTTATGATGAGGAACAGCAGCTTCGAGTGAGATGAGTGGCGCTAATGATACAGTGCGAGCTACTAACTCGATCGACTAAGCGCTAATCAGAGCGTCGATGCCGCGGGAGACGATTCGTCCTAGTGAGGGAGAAATCAATCGACAAATTGAAGTTGTAAAGCAGCAGAAAAATGGGAAAACCTGATTGCAAAGGAGGAGCTGCCAGCAACGGCGATGTGTTGACGGGAAAAACTTTGTTCACGAAACTTTTTCCGTCAACCGCTTTTTGTTGCGGAAGGCGAGGTGGCAAGTGGCGGAAAGGCAAGAGGCTGCGATCTTGCAGACGTCCGCCCGCTCGCAACAGAGGAGAACAAAATAGATGAAAAAAAAGAGTAGCAGCGGAAGAGACAACAGGGGAAAGTTTTGCCTTTACGCTTATTGCTGCTCCAGGTCTGCCCTGCCACCTCTCCTTCTTCTTCGTGCCTCTTTTGCCTCCGCCGCGACCGCAGCAGCGATGACGGTGGCGACGACGACTTTTCCCACTTGTTTCGTCCCTGCAGTATCTTTTTCGCCCCAAAAGAAAAAGTAAAAGCTCCGAGCGTGCAAGAGAGCGAACGACCGCACTCTCGCCAGGGCGGCAGAAGCAATAGCGGCCTTGGCCCGAGGGGCAAACTGAGACAACGAGGACGAATAGAGGGAAATATGGGGAGAAAGTAAGGCGTCGTCATTTGGAAACGATAGTCGTCGACTCGGTGTTGTTCTGCTTGTGGATTCTCGGATGCCTAGGTCCGGCGACCTGCGTCTCCGATTCGATCTCGATCGAACGAGCGTCTTGATTCTCTTCTCCACAGCGATTTGCTTTTGCAAGAATCCAAATTTCCCGATTCCGGTATCGAGAGAAGCCACGATTCGTTCAGTCAGAAGATATTATACGACACAAAAGCGTGGAAGGGTCGGGATCGGGCGAGGAATTCCAGCATGCCTGCATGTATTGATAAAGAAACGAGCAGCTGATGGAACCTTGCGGAAGGAGTGCTCTTCGGAAACACCGGGAACTCTAGCAATTAGTCCCATGTCAAATCAGTCTAACCAACGCCGACGCCATTCCCCTGCCTGTTGGCAAGTTATCGAATTTTGGGGAGAAATCCAATCTTTTCGTATGGCTCCCTCTTCTGTGAACTGAACAGCAAGTCAATACTCAAGAGGAGCATGACTCGTCGACCTTTCTCACTCAAGTACGAAGAACATGTTACCGAGGACAATTTGACATATGGAAAACAAAAAAGGAAAAAACGAACACGGCTATTCGATCCCGCGATTCCAAACACTCACGAAGACGTTTTTCTTTCATTTCGAAGAGACTCGTCCGGAAAATTTCCTTCCGCCAAAATGGCCGAACATTCAAGTTTCGTTTTTGATGGTGGAAAAGATGGGAAAAAGGCAGGTTTGCATTCAATATCTGAGTGAGCCTTGTGTTCGGGAAGCGTTTAGTGTGGATCGAAAGCACAGTTGGCCGCGATTCACCCGCAAGGTCTTGCGAAGGGGTCGCAATGGCGGCCATCGACGACACATGGCTTCTGTGCTGCCGGAACCGCCGCGCCGCGCTGCCACCGCAAGCACCACCAGCATCCATTTAAGCCTACCTAGTCGAATAGAAACACGGAGAGAATAGAAAGAGGGGAAAGGGTGAATCAATATCTGTCAAGATATTGAGGCATGGCTCATATAATTGTTCCTTGATTCGTTTCGTCGAGTTCGCTCCTCTCCACTCGATCCCTGATTAGGGCACTCACACTTCCACTAGCGCACTCATCGTCCACTAGCTCCCCTTGAATTTCACTCGGTCGCAAAGCCACTGGCGGACTCACCTATTCTCAGCGAAGGTGATGTCGTCGAGGACGTTGGGATAGTCACCGGACGACGGGGCATTCATGGCTGCGCCCTGCTCCTGGATACGAACCTTCTTCATGAGGGTACACAACGCTACGTCGACGGCACGACGACGACGGCGACAACAATGATGATGTTGATAACAACAACGACGACCACCGACGGCAAACTTAAAAGACTCCTATTACACAGAGCTCCTTCCCACCTGAACCACCTGGCAGCTCATCCACCACCACTACCACCTCCTCTTCGACGGAGGATGACGACAACGGCGACGAGCGACTCAAGAATTTTGGCAACGACGAGAACGAAAACCACGTTGGCTCAACGTTGGTGGCAGTCGTGGTGGCGGAGGACGAGGAGGTGATGATGATAACAACAACGACGACAACAACGACGACCGCAGGAAATAGGACCTCCCAGAATCCTGAGTTGGTTCAGGAGTACGAGGAATACGGTACAAGAAGCGAAACAACTAGAAATCCTCTCGGTGTATTCGCAGATCGCGCGGGCGTTTCTTTCGGTAGCGGTATGCGACGCTCCACGATGTCGGTGCCGAGCATTCGGATGTTCGCAACCTTGTCCTGCGATAGTGGCTGCGTTCTCGAGGGTTTCACCGAGTTCTCCCGATTTTCGAGCCTAGGATCTCGGCCGGCTGTGATTACGACCCACCGGGTCTGCGTTCGTCCTGAGAACGATATTTTGATGGTCGCTTTCCAGTGGGTTAGTTGCGCTCGCTTGTTTCACTATGGGACTCTTCCTCTCGCTGCTGAGACACTCTCTCGTTGTGCTCACTCATGCGGTCGAGTCACTGGATCAATGGTTCACGATGTTCACCGAAGCTCACCAGTATCTCTTGCTGCTGGCGGTAGTGGTGATACTGTTTGCCGTGTCTGGGTCCACAGCCGTGTTCGTCCGAGTCGCCATTTTCTAATTTGTGACACATCTGACTGTGATGATCGCCGTTGTTTGTCGTCGAGCTCGACGACGACTTCGTCTTCCCTCTTGTCGTTGTCGTCGTCGTCGTCGTTGTTGTTGTTGCCGTCGCCTGGCTTGACGCTCACTCAGGAGTTGGCGCTCACTCGTGACTCCTGACTCGTTGTTGGCCCTAGTGTCGTCTGGGCCTGCGTGCTGCTGCTGCTGCCACCCTGAGCTCCTCCTAGGAGAGGCTCGCTCGCTCGCTCGCTCGCTCACTGACTGACTGGCTGGTTCGCGGCCCCGCTCGGGTGGTGGGTTCTCCTGCGCTCAGGACGCTGCCGCTTCTACTTCAGCCACCGCCGCTCCCACTGCTGCCGCTGTCGTTGGTGGTGTCTTGTCGCAGCAGCCTCGTGCTGGTCGACCTGGAGTTTGTCCTGAGCAGGAGCCTCTGGCCTCCGCACTTTGCGCCTCCACTCTCCTTCCTCTCTTCAAGCTGCTCGCAGGAGATGGCTGGCAGCCAGGCTAGCAGCCAAACGCAGGCGGGCAGGCGGTTGGTTGGTTGGTTGGTCGGTCGGTCGGTCGGTCGGTTGGGCACGGAAGGAAGGCTGGCTGGCTGGCTGGCTGGCTGTTAGGAGGATGGCAGTCTTCGGGCTGTGCTCCTTTCCGATCAGGATAACCCCTAGAAGGAAGCGGGGCCACCGGCGCGGGAGCCATCTGGCGGATCGGGACAGAAACTCCGTCCCGGGAGAAGCGATCCCGCCAACATTCACTGATCAACGAACATCACTCATCGGAAACACGTCATATCACGTCACAGATCACGCTGCCTGATGTTGTAATTGCTCCTCGCTCACGTTGATTGCTCAGGAGCCTCTCCACTCCGGGGTTGCCACAGCGAAGTCATCGAGTTAGACTTCGAAGTCGATTACGAAAAAAGAACTTTCATCGATTTCTTGTTCCGCACCCCCTTGCTTGATTTTGTCGAATCTCACAGACTGCTCGAGACAACAGTTGTCGTTGTCGCGAGGATCGTTGAAATGAATGATGTCCTACAGGAGCCCGAAGTCACTCCCTCTCCGAATTCGCAGATTCTTCGATTTCAGAGTTTCTCTCGCCTCCATCGATAGAAACCCGATCGTCCAGAATAGATTGAGTGCTGTTGTTCCGAGTAATGTAAACTCTCAGCCCTCGATCCACAGCAACCCTCCGTCACTCCTATCCGTTGATATTCGTCTGTGCGCTCATCCGGCCGTGCCTGGACGGCTCAGTTGTTTTTCCTCTGTTTACATCCTGTGGCGAATCTTTTCATGGCCAACTCGAGAGCATATGTTGACGCCAAAAGTCTAAACACTGCTGCTGGAAGATACTTTCGATACAAATAAAGAAGAACGAATCGGCGTAGGTATATTCCACTTGCCTCCCCAGCGATATCGATGAATGTTTCGCCGTTCGGAAGCTTTCGCGGAGGACTGTCTTTTCGAACAATCGTTCGTCGTGAATTCCAGGTTTGGTTTGCCATGTGAGTCTTTTTCTTACGACGAAAGTTTCCCCGAAAATTCGATTTGGCTCATTTACGGACAAAAACAACTTCGAAAGCCATTTTGACATCTAGGTGTGGAATCTTCTGATTCATGGTTTCGTTTCTTCGATAGAATCACGTAATTTCGTGGAAACTGCGGGCTAGCCAGACAAAGCTAACTGGCTCACTATCCGGCACGGCATCTCGATGATGGTAAGCATAACGACGCCTCCCAGGTTGCGTCGCCACAGGCGTTGAACACGCTCCTTCGCTCCGATCGGTGATCGTTGAGCATTAGTTTGAGGGAACAGTGGGAGAATGTGAAACGAAACAGTATAACGAACATCTGGAGTTTCGGCAATGTGATTCGATCGATTCGTCATCTCCTGTGATACTCAGAGATTCTGAAAGACGTGACTTTTGCCCTGACGGAAAACCACTTCAGTGTTAACGTGTTTCGGAAAAGAATGAGCAAACAAAATCAAGAAGTGAGAAATTATGGGAGTAAAATGTTAGTAAGAAAATCTGCCGCAGTTCACTTTCGGTTCGAGGTGAATCTCTTCTTGACCCGTCGGTGTAAGAGAGGTCAGATGAAACGATTCTTATCATGATCGAAATCGGTCTGACAACAGTGGGCGGGCCCGCTCAGAAGACGCTTTGATACATCCCACTTGTGTACCACTTGACCCATATCTGCTCTTCTTCTCGCGTCAGATAATTCCCGCGGTCCGAAGAACAGATTCCCTTTGTTTTCGGCTGATTCCGTGTCCAATCGACATGGTCTGAGAATGCAGGAAATTGTTTTCAAACTGTGCATCAAAAAGAACGACTACACAAAGTTTTCCGTTGACCTTTCTTCAGGCAATGGATTCAAAGCAAAAAGTCTCCATCCTGGAACCGAGAGGCGGGAAAATGAAAACAATCTAATGTTTTTGTACACTCACACACACGTTTTAAACTATTTATTTCACAATTTACAGATCCGTTCGAACCACGCGTTCTGTGGGTTATCTCCATTATTTTTGACATGACTTCTCCTCGTACTCCTGCCCTCCTTAGGATCCCTACTTGTGGCGATGTTGATGATGGTCCGAACCTGAACTCGTTGTTCCCTCCTCGCGAATTGATTCTCCATTATTGTTGGCTTCGAAGAATTTTTTTGAGTTCGTCCGTCTTCGTGTCGGGGGAGGGGTCAGAGCGACATTCATCAACGTTCCAACTTTCCGAAGAAGATCATTAACGATGTCGAGTGCGTTCGCTCTCCCAGACGGCGACGAGCTCACATTTTTCTTCTTCTCAGGTGTAGCTGTTGCAGCGAGTCCCGCAGCGGCACCTCCCGCTCCGACTACCGGAGCGCCGATCCCGCCACCTGTTGATGACGAACCGTTTGGAACACGTTTTTGGACATGAAGCTCCTGTTTGAGGTCGCGAGTTTCTTCCTTGAGACGTTGTACCATGGCTGACAGTTGTTCTTTCTCGTCGAGCTCACTTTCTAGGAACGCGTTTCGCTCGATTGCGTGGTTGAGCTTGGCGTCGAACTCCTCCAAAGATGCGGCCAGCGCTCTTTTCGCTCTTTCAAGGTCGTCGTTATTCTGTTCAAGGCCACGGACGTGTCTCTGAAGCTCCTCGTTGAAGTTCCGCTCCTTTTTGAGGTCTTCGTCCAACTGTTCGAGTTGGCTCTTGAGCTCTGTGGTGACCAAGGTGAACTTTTCTGCGTAGACATCCCGTTCGCGTTCGAGTTTCTGGTTGTCACTCTTCAGTTTACGGTTTTCTTTCTCGAGCTGCATCAACTGAGCTTCGAGCTCCATTTCGAGCTCTTTCGAGCTCATCTGGAACTCTTCCAGCTCCAGCTGACACTCGTCATACTTCTGTCTATACCAGAGCACTTCGTCCTGCAGCGATTCGAATTTTGGTGCTGCTGTTGCTGCTGCCATTTTCTAAGGCACTTTCGGATGAATAAGGCACTTCGACAAGAACTGCTCTCGTTGAGGCTCAGTTAAGGCACTCACGGAGAGTACGCACTTGGTCAACTGAAATGACCGAGTCGTCTCCCGATGTAGTTTAGTTACGATCTCACCTCACTCACAGCGCAACTGGTGGTACAAGAAGTTTCACTGTGAGCACTCGATGACAGATCAATTAGGAACGTTCAATGATCATCGAAACTCGAGCGGATGTTAAAACCCATGGCGCTCTGCACATCTGATACGACAGAGGTCTGTTGTGGTTGCTCTGTGTGTGAAATTCGACGTCTATGGCGTTCGTTATGCTCGGCAGCAGCGGCTGCAGCAGGGAGGATAATGTGGTAGATGCCAACCCTGTAGCTACCGTGGCTTTGGCATGCAATTATCAGGAACACAGGTACGCAGGAGCAACGTTCCTCTGTTTTACCAACAACGCTATCTTAGGCACACCGTGCAAAGGAACGCAATGAACATATCATGAATAATGATTAATTATTATTCCTAATACCAAGCGGAGAAATCTTCAAAAGCAGACGGCTCGACCTCTGTCGATGATGACGATGATTTCTGTTGGAATGAGTCAAATAGCGCGAATTTTCAAACTTTTCCACCTTTCCCGATCGAATGATGCAAGGTGACGAGGGTGAAGACGCAGAAGACGACGGAATTTTCGTAGCGGGTGACATTTCCGACAATTTGGTCATCGGAGCCTCAGCAGTGTCTTCCACAGTTTCGCGGGGAATCCAAAAAAAAGAAGTGGATTGCGCTGTATTTCATCGCTACGTAGGGTATGTCGGGTATCATCGCAGCTTCTGGGGAAAGAATCTTTCGAATGGACTGCGGAAAACGTAATTTCTCGTTCTGACGAGTGATTTGGGTTGTAAGACCGATCTCCAAAATTGTGAGAGCGATGGGGGTAAGTTTCAAGACAAATGTTATTTAGCTCAACGAATTACATGAATCTCTGTTAATGTAATTCGCTTGTGGATTTTAATCCACGTTATTCGCGAAAGAATGGATATCAATTGATCGTGAATAACGGGGGAATACTGTATAGTTTTTTGAGGCCCATTTGAAAGTCTTCCATATAGATTGACAATGTTACCAACGGCGTTCCTTCGGCTTTTCACTATGGTGAAAATGTTTCCAATTACAGAAACATGGCAGAGCGGATGATAATGATCATCTTTGGGCACTGTCAGCTCGGGTCTGGCGCATTTCATCGGGGAAAGCGAGGAGGACATGAGCACAGCGGGATGAAATCAACCTTCTCTTGGAAGGAATAAATGTATGCTAGGTTTCCGCGCATGTTCGAAATGGCAATAACGATTGATCCCGTTCGGAAGGAACGAACCTGAGGAAGTCGCGAAATGTTCCCGATTAAGGGCAACCGGACAGCGCCTTCCGTGATGATATTTGCTGGACGAAAAATAGAGACCGGGGCGGTTAGCAAGTGGCAAGAAGACAAATCACGGAAATAGGATCTTCCGGACTTCCGGACACTTCTGGATCACTTATGACCTCATTTTCCTCAGGTTCCATCCTTGGGCCGTTTCAACTCCTGTTCGTTTTTCGTACCTTCTGGATGTTATAGCCAGAATCTCTTCGCCCTCGTTGTTTCCGGAGCTGCGATCATGGGGTTGACCAGTTTCCTATTTCTTTGGAATACTCCACCCTCGACCTTTCTGTGTATTTTCCGCTGTAGTTCATCAAACTTCTCGCTCTTCAGATTCGTTTGATCTCGTGGCTATATTCCTTCACTCGCTACTGACTCGGAGAGATCGCTTTTGCGAACACTCGGATTTCGCTGAAACTTCGTCAACTTGATGTTCATGATCGGAGAAGAAAGATCCTGTCGGGATTTTCCGCGGAGATGTGCGCCGACTAGAAGATATGACCGTCAAAAAACCGCGGAATTCGTGATCCCAGCACCTGCAGCCCGGGAAGGCGGAAACAAACCCGCTCCGGTCTTTGCGAAAAAGCTGATTTTCATATGTTCATATCTCCTGATCCACGCATTTTAGTACAGAATTCCGGTAGGATTTCGCTCTACCAATTATAAATTTCACGCTGACGAAGTTTCGACTAAATCCAAGCGTTCACATCAGCAACCTCTCCTCGCGAGTTGTTTCCTCAAAAACTCTACGCGTACTGTATGTTCGTCGTCTGACTCCCGTCATGAGTGGGATTCGTAATTCTAAGAGTAAAGACTTCATTCTGAAAATATTTTTGTTATGGTAGTAGCACTTTATTCAAGGTTTATGTACATGTTTGAGACGACAGTGTAAGTTTTCAAAAGTATGTGAAATTCGTCGAGAAACGTCATTTCGTGAGATGTTGATTCATTGCAACTAGTCACTCTCATCGGTTCCTGATTTAAATCATGATTTGAACTCCCAAGGGACGTAGCAATCCACGTCGTAACCGGACCTCACCACCCTCTCCATGATCCGACACCCCTGCTTCTGCAGTTTCGTCCCCCCAAAACGTGTCTGCCTCGACTCGAGAATGGTGTTGGCGACAACACTGGGGGAAGAATGTAGCGCGTAGGCTCTCGCCTGCATCATTTGTTCATCTCTTCATGATAAGGGAGCAAATAAACAGATAGTCGTCATCTAGCTGCCACCAGCGCTGGACGCGTTCTCTTGTTGATATAGTAGGGGAGACCGGGGCTAGTTGGCACCAGGGGTAAGTTGGCACTACCCTCACCAAACGCCCACTATGAGGTGTAGGAAAAATCTGCGCCCAGTTTTGAATCACAGTGAACCCTGCGAGCCGGCACCATTTGGTTACGGGGGATATGGGAGCTTTTATGGAAACACTTTCTTTGTTCTTTGGGTATCGACGATTTTCGACGGGAATTCCCTTCGGAACATGTTGGCATTCCTGAGAACGGGGTTAGTTGGCACACTGAAATTTCTGGTTCAGCATTCTGATCTAGAATTTGGATTCTCCGGAAGCTAGCTCCGACACTCCCACGGTCGCATTAGAATGAATCCAATCGCGGTAGCCGACGGAATTCAACTCTTATCGAATTTTTCATTAATAAACGATGTTTTTTAGTACATTCTCGCCTCTTGAATGCAATATCCGGAATCGTGCCAACGTGCCCCGTTGTCAGTGCCANTCGAATTTTTCATTAATAAACGATGTTTTTTAGTACATTCTCGCCTCTTGAATGCAATATCCGGAATCGTGCCAACGTGCCCCGTTGTCAGTGCCAACAACAACTGCGTCGTTGGGTCGCTTCAGATGCCGATAGCTCTCTGGGCAAGAGCAAAGTCTCTGCTCTGACAGCATGAAGTTGTAGAAGAGGGTCTGATGCGCCTATCAAAGAAAAATTCTAAAAAGAAGCCCCGGTCTCCCCTAGTGAACCACTACACTAGTACATCATGGGCTAGGTGTACGTAAGGGTTGGTTCGTCCGTTTCTTCCCGGGGTGCCGTGGCGAAAGCGAAGTTCTGCGCACAGATCGGTCGGGTTTCCTATTCAGCACTTTTCGGAGGGAGCTTTATAATGTTGTATAGACCTCAAAGAGACCGAGCCTGCTCGAACTGCACTCGCACATACAATGATTGCAACAACAGCTGAGTCAATGGGGCAAAACCAATTTACAACTAACAGAAAACCAAGTCTGCGCCAAATCGCCACACAGGCAACTCTGATCAGCCTGGCGTCCACGGCTTCAATGGCGCACATGCTTCAAAACCTGCCGGGGATGTTTTGTGAACCTCATTTGACAATGTGAAACAGAACGTCACATGTCCATGGCAGGCTAACTGAATTCTCTGACACTCGACGAGTGTCAGTCGATGTTCCGACGCTGTACCTGCTGTATGCACCTCACATGAGATGTATCCCGGCGGGCTTCGAGATTCGAACCACCGCCATCGAGTTCTGGTTTCAAGATTAGCCGTGTGACCACAAGATAATCGGCCGTTTGATCCCTTTTTCGGACACACGGGTTGAATCAACTCCAACCAACGGTGTCCAGGTGAAGGGAGGGTCCTAGCGGACACAACCCGACACCAGAGGGAATGGACCGAATTGTCATCGGTGCTCCATGACGCCAGAACTCAGCCCCGCCGAAGCACGGTTACAGTCCCATGCCAAGGGGACCGATCTACTTTGCCCTCGTGAGGAGATCGTACCTCACTGCTCCACGGTGAAGACGATTGTTTCGATTTTTCTTTTCTGAAATATGAGAAACGCTTTCCTGGTGTACTGAGAAACCTGGAGAGGGGTAGATACATGCCGAGCACACGGACGAATCGACGCGAATCCAGAGCTCCGCGACTGAGTTTGATGGATATCATACATTCCGAAAATAATTTCACCCCAAAATCGAAAGACACGCAGCGAGTGACTCGCATTGAGGCCATGAAAATCTGGAACCAAAGAATCCGTAGATGTTCTGCTCCACCAAGGAACATGCTCGGGGAGAGGCAATAGTTTCACGAGAAACTGAGTCAGCTCGTGATTGGAATTACTGAGATAACAGCAACTACACTGTTTAGCTGTGTTCGTCACTCGTTTTTCAGAGTTCCAAAGAATCAATCCGTTATCGGCAAGAGCCGATTGTTCGTAGATTTGAAGCACTGGATAATAATCTTTCACTCTAGCTCCTCTAAAGCTCAATTTCGGATGACGCTAGGAATTGAGAGAGCGGGGAGGGGGGAAGCCCTTGAGGTAGGTGCGCAACTTCTCGGAGTCTATGAGGACACTGTGTCTCGAGTATCGCTGAACCATTAGGAGATGGTCATGAATTTTCACCGACTAATAATGAATTTTCCGACATCTGAGACTGCGTCAAACTTGCAACACAACAGGAAACAGCTCGGAGCAAAGTCATCCGGGGCGGTGATCAACAAATGACCAAATTAGCTTGCACGACTCGGGCAAGTACTTCCCTGATCAAGCGATATGATTGAGTTTAGGTTACAGCCCAAGTTGTCAAAGTACCGCGTCTCGAAAATTCTCTCTCGATTCTCTCCTTCTATCTCCACGTGCGTAATAATTCCTTTCGAGAACCTGACGACAGAGATACCGCGCGCTTCCTGTTGGCGTTCTTGTTCCATGAGATTCTGAGTCTCGATTGACCCCGCCGTTAGGATCAACTGTTTCCACCCGGAAAGCTGTGAATGGTCCCGGCCCAGATCTCCACCATATTCAGGAATTTTCACCAAGAGCATGTGAACATGAAACCATTGAAAAGTTTCAAGCTCCATACGCATTTATCACAAATCGTTGAGATCAAGTGGTCTATGCTTTATTCGCACTTGTGCAGAAACTGTATTCGTTGTTCTGCGTAGAGTCCCAAATAACCGCAGTCTGGAAACCGCGGTTAAAATCCGCCAAGAAATGCATCTTCTGGAATAGGGTTCTCCTCAGCAAAACCACAGCGATCGTTTACTGAGGAACATGACCGACAGTCCATGGAATGCTTTCCTTAGAACGAAAATCGCGTCCAGCGTCGATGGATTCAGACTACCTCGATGTTCTCCCAGTAACAACTCTACAACACTGAAATCTTCTTCAAAAAGCACAGGCGTTGGAGGAATGCTCAACAAAATCTCGCGGCTCAGAGTTAGAACGCGAGCTCGCTCTCCGCCGCTTACGTAGAAAGTAAACTCCCTCCGGAAGTTCTCTCTTTTTGAAGAACTGATTTGCTTCTCTGAAAGTTCCGGAGCTATATGGATGTTGAGTATTGAGCCCCCAGTACGTGAGCGGAAGAGAAGAGCTGAGAAGAAAAAATCAGGATTCTACATGTTCCCAAGAATTTGAACGGGTCGCGCATCGCGTCGTCCGTGCCTCGAGGGAACTTTGCGAGAGTTCTGGGAGACCGAAGACATGAATACGGTAGATAGCTACGAGACGATTGAATGATGTCTCTCTATGACTGATGATTGATTTATTCAGCGCGGAAGTGAGCATAATGTCTTGCAAGTTCTCCATCATTTCTCGCCCTTTCTGTGGACAAACACCAGAGTCAAGATTGTGGTAATTTTTGCGGTTTTCCGAGGCAAAATCGTGATTCGAATTTGAGACATGCTGTCTCCGCACCGGACTGGTGGAATATGCACTTGAAAACCGTTTTGACGGTGCGCAAATACCGGAAAACTGGGAAGAGGTTGAATTTTCTCGCTCTCTGTCTCGTCTCAATCGGCTTGAGTCCGATCTAACTTGACATTAGAACATGCACAAATGTAAGCATTGAATTTACTTAGGGTAATCTCGAGTCAAATGAAAGAATGCGTACACCAGGGGCGCCTCCCGAGAACTTTGTAGACCGCGATCAACATGAGTGGCCCGAATGCCTCCGCAAATTGAGTTGATGGAACATTTGTGCTTCTGGCTCGGTGTACGTGCCGTGGGGGCCTGATCGGAGTGACACCATACGGTTGTTACCACCAGTTGTCGCGGAAGATCGTTTCAAAGTTCCATTCCAATTTACCTGGATAATGCGACAAATCCTCTAGTAGTTTGGATCAAGATTTCCGTTTGTTCGAGACCTCTCGAGGTGCCAAGTGGTTACAGCCAGGTGCCAAGAGGAAGCGAACTGCGAAGTGTTTTAAAGATACCTTTGTGGCGAACGAATTCGTACATTTCTGCAATGTGTTCGAACACTTGTTGTTTATACGGGACCTGACATTTACGGGCACATTTCGTTGCGAGGCTCCGTTTTCGGTGAATGTATGCTCCGACGAAACATTTACGTCGGAATGAATCGGATGTCGAAGACGGCACGCAGCTCTGGCGAGTACTTCTGGGCAGAGACAAACTCATCTGTCCGTTGCAACGAGAATTCGGGATAACGAGACTCTTTCGACATTATACGCTACGAAAGCCTGGTCAAACGAAACTTCATTTCAAGTTCGTTCCATCGAAAATTCGTTGTGACTTGGGCATTCTTTGTAACGAGATTCTGTTGAACTACCTAATCCAGGTTGTCATGTTCTTCATTTTGATTTATAAACTATCGCGCGGACAGCGACGGACCACAAATTTTTGGAAAGCTCCCATCGAGGGCCATCTTTTGATCGGGTCTATCCCCCGCTCATCTCACCTCAGATCGAACTCATGCTTCAGGCTACAAATAAGTGACCTACAGTTGAAGCAGCACTCGGAAAAAGTGCCTAAGTAACATTTTCGGAAAAAATGAGATATTGCACATGGTGGTCCAGAATGTCACGGAGTATCACCTGGTAGCTCGATTTCAATCGAAAAAAATGTTTGCACCCCATCTTTGAAGGGATGGTTTCTGGATCGAAATGAACAAAAATTCGGAAAAAATGCCTAAGTGCATTTCTCGCGGCGAAAGCCTCCGTGCCGTGAACTTGAAAGCAAGAATTATCCCCACTTGATGTTAGACTTCATCGCTCGCTCTCTCAGCCTTCGGAACTCAACTTTCCGCTCAGAGTTTCGGGAGCAAGGCAACCTTCTACGCGGGCGTCGCTCGAACCGAAACATTGATGTTCTTGTTCTGAGATCGTTTCAGCCAGAAGAGACAATCGTGTTGAGCGACAGTCAGCTTCATTCATCTCGTTATCTCAGTTCAGCCCCTCGTGTTTGTGATGGCTTCAGGTGGCAAAAGACACCCCGGTGAAAATGGGGAGAACCCATGAGATTCAGATATATCTTATGTTAGTCCCGACTTGACAATGGCCAAACTACATCGGATTTCCTGCGAAAATTTTCCTGAGCACCACACAACAATTTTCGTAACATAGTGTTAGAAAACTGCAAAGTGTACTTTGGGTCTGTGCGGAGTGTCATTTGCGAGCGATGCGAGAAACTTCACATGATCATAGCTGCCGCGATGAGGAAGAATGAATCCAGTGTCATCGAAAAGTTGGAGTGTCATTATTTTCCACTTTCTCCTCATTTTATGCGATAGGAATGGATTCAATAATGGGGCAGAAGTTCTGGGAGTCTTTTCAGCCAATTTTTGTTCAAGAAAAAGATCTCACTCGGAAGAAGTGCCTAAGTGAATTCAGCTGAATTCTCTCAGGACTCAGACCAGTTTCATATTTTTCTGTCGACTGATATGTCTAGCGATTCAGCACAGCCTAAGGATCACAAAGGGGTATCACTTTACTTGCTCGTTTCAAAAACACGATTTCACGGAGCAAAACAAATATTAAAACGCGCTTTTCTCGAAACGGGCCAGATGCGACTTAGGCACTTTTTCCGAGTGATGCTTCAGTTGGAACTCGTGTGGAAGAAACAAAACAAAAAGCTGCTGATTATGAATCACCTGCGTATCTGCTGAAGGTCACAGTGTCGGCTCGGGATTCTCATAGTGAATAACCCCGAGAAAGTCTTTATATTAGAGCGGTCTGAGGTCTCGTAATCGTGTCCACAGACTCGAACCAAGCGCAGACACGTTCTGCTCCTACATGAATCGTTGAAAATCTCTAGAACTAGGACCATGACATGAGCAAAAAATTCCGGATTGAGCCCGTGATGAGTGATTGAGAGTAGCAGGAACCTTCTGCTTCTTTGAACTTCTGCATGGAAGGCATCGTTGGGGAGAAATTCCCGGTTCGCCGCTGCCCCGACAGCTGCGGGAATTCGAATTTAGCGCCTAATGCGTTCATCTGATCAACGAAAATGGCGTCACGAATACGAAACCACTGCTGGGTCTTTTTCGGTGGCCCTTTCTCGGTACGTGCTGCAGGTGTAGAATAATCCGCTAAAATCATCGAATTTCAGTGAAATATCGAGTGCTGGGTCATCCAGGATTGTCGTCCTTGAACCTGTGAATACAATCTCCTCGAAATTCCCCTGCTTCCAAGCCAACTCCTTGCGTAAAAGCACCAGAAAGGCAGTGTTGTTGTCGTGTGATGTTCGATCTCATTTATGAAGCTTGCTTCCAACAAATCTCTAGGAAATCGTCTCAACATCTTAGAAATTATAGCATATTGGTCTCAAGTTTCGTGGAAGCGTAGTGAGAGCATTTTTCATTGGAGTGAAGGATCTGCCAGAGGGCTCGAAGATAGAACGCCAAGTTTTTCTCGCCTCAAGCAAAGCACGTGTAGTTTCGGAGTCGCCGGGAGGTTCGAAACAGACGAAAGTTCAACAAAATGACGTGGCTTGTTTTTCCTTTTCAGAAAGGTTGCAATGAAAACCATCGTCAGTGAGCAAACCGTGAAAATCCCGGAGCAGGGTGAGCGCTAATTTCATGAGGCACAATTTAGCTTTTAGAAGAAAGCATGACTCGAGCAGATCGCAAACCTTGGTTTTGGGTTTGGCGTAGGAATCTCGAGAGTCGAACCTTGAATAAGTTTATGATGAAAGCCTTAATCCATTCTCTGACGTGAAGCATCAAACCTGTGGAGAAGCTTCGATTGAGGTTTTCTCGGTCGGAGCTTTCAAAGCAGGCAAAGATTCTTCCCGGCAAGATTACAAAACCGGCCTGAAACCATCCGAAGCCAATTCCGGCGCTGGTCTTCCCTCCGTGAATCCCGTGATTCCTGAATGCAATCTTGCGATCTAACATACACTCTCTTCACTTCTCAGTTTCCTGCAAGGTCCGCTGCCGGGTGGTCACCATCACCGGACCACGCGGAACTTTGACGAAAAAGTTCAACCATGTTCAGGTGCAGATGGAAATGCCTGACGCGAGGACCCTGATCGTCCGCAAATGGTTCGGCATCAAGAAAGAGCTGGCCACCGTTCGAACCGTGTGCTCGCACGTCGAAAACATGATTGTCGGAGTCACCCGAGGCTTCCAATACAAGATGAGGACAGTATACGCTCACTTCCCCATCAACGTCGTCATCTCGGACAAGAACACCCTCGTCGAGATCAGGAATTTCTTGGGTGAAAAGTTTATCCGTCGTGTTAGAATGCAGAACGGAGTCACTTGCGTCAACTCCGCCGCGCAAAAGGACGAACTTATTCTCGAGGGTAAGATTCCATCGTGATTCTTCTACGATGCGCGACCAAGAATTGTGAACATGCTTTTGTGCAAATCTTACGCCAATGTCGGTTGGCTACCGTGTGTTTGATATCTACGATGAGGAGAAGTGTGATGTGATGATAATAACAATCCATTCACTGAGATTTCCATTTCTTCGATGGGAGCGTTGTGTGGCCCGGGGTTTTCTTGGGTCACTCGATCTTTTCCGACGAAGAATGTGAATCACAAGACGTATTGTTGGCTCTGAAACTTGCTATAGCATGAAATATTGCGCTGACTATGAAAGTTCAGTTTCTTACTCAGGAGAAACCTTCTCATTCGAACTCCTTTGATCTTTGCAGGAAATGACATCGAGTCGGTCTCTCGCTCTGCGGCTCGCATCCGGCAATCCACGTTGGTGAAGAACAAGGATATCCGTAAATTCCTCGACGGTATCTACGTCTCCGAAAAAGGCCACGTTGTTGCTGAGGCTTGAAATACTTGCTGAGCCAATAAACCGTGTAAAAAAACTCAATGGATCCTCTTTCGACACCCACCTTCGAGTTTTGTAGAATGTTCATGCTATGTCTAGCTCAGAGTTCTCATTCTCGTTTGAAAACTTCACGCTCCTTCATAATCACCTTTGGATTTCCCTTTCTTATAAACACAGAGTATTCAGTTTGAGCATGCGCTTCACATGGAAATCAGAAACGAGTCGCTTCGTTTGGTAAAATCCTAGAGATCATTGTTGGAGGCTGTAACTAGATATCGAATCCCCAATTAACGGTCTCGGAATTCGCCGTTGGTACCACCGAACCAGAGAGTCACTCGGTGACAATATCGTGACGTTCTACGTAGCGCGGGCGTTGAATCGATGCGCAGCGAATTCGAGCAAATCGATGCCTGGAACCACATCTCTCGAAATAATTTACTGCTGGCTTTTGAATGAGTGTTACTGTTTCTTCTATTATCGTCAAATCCATCCGGCGGGAGATCCACAGGGATCGGATGATCCTAATTTTCGAGTAGGGAAGACGACATGTTCCCTCCAGAACTAGATACGATTCTGAATACGATGCCAACTTTGAGATCACCTGACATGCCTCTCATCAGAAAGATCTGATTCAGAGTGAAAGCTTGCGCAAGGAATAAAGGATAATGAAATGGTAATGTCCGAGATGAAAATGGATAACAAAACCCAATCTGAACCGCTCCACCAACAAAAACACCAATAAATTGCGGTCAAGGCTTGACATTTATTCAACATCTCCTTATACATTCAGACCGCTTTGAGTTCGCGTTGGATCTGGCACCATTTCTCGAAAGGTCCGTGACCGTTCCTGTACTGACAGGTGACACCGTCAGGTTTGAGTCGGCCATCTTGACGCATTGTTTCGTAGTCTTCCTGGTCCCATTTCGTGAAACCCCATTTGCGGCTAACGTAAACCCTCTGGCGACCAGGGAACTTGAATTTTGCGCGTCGGAGGGCCTCGACGACGTTTTCGCGGTGTTGCTCCTTCGCACGAACGGACATGATGATCTGTCCGATGCGCACACGGGCCACGGTTCCCTGAGGTTTGCCGAACGCTCCTCTCATTCCAGTCTGAAGCCTATCGGCTCCGGCGCACGATAACATTTTGTTGATTCGCAGGACGTGGAAGGGGTGGAGTCGAACTCGTAGATGGAAAGCGTCCTTTCCGCAGGTTTTCACGAGGTACTTGTTGGCGCAAATACGAGCGGCCTCGAGAGCCTCGGACGAGAGCTGTTCGAACTCTCTCGACACGAGATGGACGCACAATGGGAACTCATCGACGCGAGCCTTTTTCCTACCCAAGTCGTAGATCCTGATCTTCGGATCGGGGACACCACGACAGAAACGGGACTTGGGGTAAGGCTTGTTCTTACAGTAACGGTAGCATCTCGCCGGACGGCGTCCCATGGTTCCTGCAATCGAGAGAGAACAATGCTCAGATTATTCAGGATTTCGCGGCGAACACGGAGGCAATATCGGGATTTGGGGTCGGGAATCACTTTGGCAGACGAGTAGAAAACAAGAACGACAATCAAACAAGAACAACAATCGGAGGGACGTCGGAGAAGAGTTTTGTTCCAGGCATTTGAGACTCCATTATCTTGGGGAATAATGGGGAACTATGACTAACCAGGATTGATGTTGGGATACTTTGCTCCAGGTTTAAAACGATCAGAATAAGTTCCCGCATGAAAACCTGTGTCAAGCTCCCGATACCTATCTATCCTACGTTCCAGCCACGCCGACGTACGTCGACGTACTATCAAGAGTCCTGAACGATTGTTTCCGGAGAACGGTAAGCATGTCGCGGGCATTTGAGACTTGATATCCTCAAAGGACGAATCAAGTACTATGACTAACCAGCTATTGCTTTAGGGAAACTTTGCTCCAAGTCTTAGCGAAGTTTCGTCGGTAAAGACCTGTGTCAAGCTCCCGATCAGGCTTCGAACACTGTAAATGGGACGGAGAATCATAGAGCCTCGCAGGCTCAGAAGGCTTATTGTTTTGAAGCACATAATCTCATTCAAAGGGTACTCAGTCAAAACCGCGGAATATTCTTCGGCAGCCGCAGCCGCCGCCGCGACAGATTGAGGAACAAAATCACAGTGGAGTCTAACGCGACTTCAAGAACACTGCTGCGGCACCTCAGAAACATTTGATTCCTCGTCGACCTAATCTAATAACCTCCTGAGCACAGTTCAAAATTCAAGAATGATAGAGTTGTAAACCATCCCTCGGTATCGGCGTTCCACCTCGCCGCCGACACAAGACCGGCATTGCACGGAGATACAGCCGGTATCAGCGTGAAAGTTTCATACCAAAATACACTGAATGTACCGGAGATACCGACCACACTCGATTCCAATCGAAACTCGCTCAAAAAACCATGAAAACGTACCTTTGGAAGCGAGCCACGTGTGACTACAAACTTCCAAGAGAAAAGGAAAGAACCCTAACCGGATGTTAGCACAGACTTCTCAAACCGAAACCACTCGCTCGAGCGTGTCTGAGCGCGCCAAAATTTGAACAAGCTCCGAATGGCGCCAAGATCTCCCCGTTGTGTTCGTATTCGCTCTCTGTGTTTGACTCATTTTCTCTGGAATCGATAAGCTCCGATTCGCCGAGAAAAAGATCGGTAACCTCTGATCTCGCCCAGGATCCACTCTCATTTCACATGTCCCATCGAACCACTCCAACGCTGACAGCTATCCGCCTGACATAATTCGACTCGCTTTTCGGATTTCCTGATCTGTAGGACGAAATGAATATCGGTTTCTTGTAACTCAATCACCTTTCACTGAGACTGACATGAGCCGATGAACAGATCAGAGGAATAGAAGAATAGAATCATAGGAATATCTTTCGCATGAGAATGCCGCCAACTGCTCCACATTGAGTAACCGGTAACCACGTAAATCATGAAGGAAGATTGGGTTATCAGAGCATAGAAAATGTCACACCCTCAATGGCGTCAATGGCGTTATTGGATTCGAACTGAACGAGATGACCACGAGGCCCGATGCAGGTCAAAGTAGGATCTCTTCATGGAAAAAGAAGCCGGTATTCAATTTCAGAAAGTATATATAAAGTCAATTCCCGGCGTTCGGTGCTTTTTTGGGAATTCCGATGATCGCCTATTTTTTAATTTCTGTTGACATCAAACGGTTTTTTCCAACGGTTTCCATGGTGAGCTACTTCCCTCGGAGGAAATCCTCCTGGAGTTCTTGATAAGTACGTGAGGGTAAAAACTCTCTACCTTGTGCTGCCTCGCCGATCAGATTTGCTCGTTAATTAGGCTCGATTCTGGACAGAAGCGAGCGTACTGTACCTGTTCATCGTATCATTGCATGTTGTTCTGGAAACTTTCGGAGACGGAGGGATCGAGCCAAAAAATTCCTGGGCTCGGATGAAATAAGTGTCGAGCATCGGAATGTTTTTCATGACTTCAGAGCTGAGTCGCAACATTTATCGCCCGTAGTTTATTGAGTGACGCGAAATAAGATTGGTTTTTCACAGTAAACACAGGGCGCAGTCAACACGGTCCTTCGCAAGCCGTGCTCGGCTTCCTGCTCCAAAGCCCAAATCTTGAAACACTCTTCGTGGTAAGGTCGGTGGCATTGCACGTTTTCGCAGAAAACCTGGAATGGAGAACCGAGTCTTTAAGCAGAGGAGTCGAATACATTCAGTCAGAACATCTCTTGATGGTTATGAACTCAAAC
The DNA here is from genome assembly GCA_021527715.1 of Neoseiulus cucumeris. Lineage (NCBI taxonomy): Eukaryota > Metazoa > Arthropoda > Arachnida > Mesostigmata > Phytoseiidae > Neoseiulus > Neoseiulus cucumeris. Next base: position 80,287 of record JAJSRV010000135.1, on the reverse strand, counting down.
GATTTCTGCTTCCCGAATTCCCGAACGATCCGATCTCATACTGACTTTCGGAGGTTCCTACCTCGGGCGTGTGATCCCCAAGAAGGTAAGCGTAGCAAATGGCACACGCGACAGAGCTTTTTGCGTTTTCTTCTTTCGACAAGAATCTTAGTGTGTCTCCAAACGCGGCCTGGAGATTGGTCAGGACGTCGAACTTTGGGTTCCACTTCCGACTCCATTTTCGGTCTTTCAAGAGATCAGTGAACTCTTGGAAAGAGCTTCGGCATCCGAAGAGTTCCAACTAGAAGGCGAACCGGACATCAATCTACCGCGGACCAAAGCTGAATCAATGCTAATGTACTACAAGCCAGGTCTGAGTTTGATTAAAGTCTCCATGGATCGATTCGTTTCAAGTTTTTCAGTGCACTTACTATCGGAGGCTCTCCAGCTTGGAGTGGGTCGAGGAACGTGATCTGAAGGATGGACGATTTTTCAAGAGCGACCCGACGGTACGCTTGCTTGAGGTCGGACGGGTCGATGATCCAATGTGACCCGTCCAATGCTGAAACATCTTGGGGTTATATCATCGACTCAGGTGAATGCAAAGAAATGTCCGATAGAGACAACAAAGTGATGGAGAACGAAGGTTTCGATGTGCAGTTAGCTCTGACTGGCTTCATTTGAGTTTCACTTGTAACAAGAAATCTCTGATATATTCTCAGAAGGCGGGCTCACATTCTAGAGATCGGTATAAGTTCCGGAGTTTCTCAGCTTTTGTTCTGAAGGATTCGAACGCATCCAATAAGTCACATTTCTTCGAACATAGCTGCTTAAGAACCTGATGTGGTACCGTAGCTGTCTTGACCATCTCGTCCGATAGACTGTAGGTCATTTCGAGATCTGTGGAAGGAAAACGGACTCTTACGGATTCAGGATGATCTTTAGAAAGTTTTGAATTTCTACTCGATACGATTAAGATTGAAACGAAACCAGAGTGTTATGACTATTATACACTATATATATTTTGTCTAACGGAGCAATGATAGCTTCGCATATGCATCCCATGAACTCACTCACCGCAGACTTGAAAGCTCACTAAGTCGCTGTCAATGCCTCGAAGATATTCTTTATCGATTTTCTGGAGTTTCTCCAAAACCACACGATACGTAGCAGCGTTGACCTTCCGATTAGCTGCTCGATCCGGCTCATGGACTTCTCGGAAACTGCAAGTATCTGGGGAGTCATTCGTGTCGGAGCTTTGCATGATTTGCGCTAGGAAGATGTTGAATCAGGGCAGATATATCGGATTTTACTTCCCGACCGAATTGTGCGGGGTCTTACGTTTCGGCAGCGCTGAGAAATTCGTGCAGGAATCCGTTCGGATCTTTTATGGAGTGGATTTTGTCAAAGAATTCTGGACTCTCTAATTTCAGTTTCTCATACAAGGACGACAGCTTGATATCGGCTGTTTCGAGCTTGATTCCTTGAGTGGTACACCGCAATTCCAGTTCCACGTCGCTGGTTCCCAATCTGACGGAGCCTCGGTACAAACTCAGATCATCCTTGAGAGGAACAAGACCTAGAACATCACAAAGCAAAACTGTGAGAAGGAGAATTTCGAAGAAGTAAATTCTCAGTCGTCCTCAATCACAGCAATTAGTTGCCTGTTCATCGCTCATTTCAACAAATATCGTTACACAAACATCAGTTCGAGAGAGGAATTTGCAAAAAGATACTCGCAATCTAGGTATTCGCTCTCATATTTTACCGGGAAATCTAGATAACATCGAGGTGGGCTTCACCGGGTTCGGAACTGCAGCTGCAAGAAACGATCTGAACGTCATCATTTCACTGAAATTAAAGTTTCCTGGAGGCATCAAAAGTTACAAAAAAGGATGATCACTCCAAAAATTCTCATGATTTGTAAGAGAAACCTTTCAGCGCACCTTCGCCCTGCTCCCGAACTCCTCCCACCGGAAAGTCTTCAAGAGCTGCGAGAGAATATGCATCAAAGTTAAAAACTCTACCCTACACTCCACACAGTTTTAGGACGGACTTCGTCGAATGATGCCTCATCCAGATTCTCGTCGTTGTCAGCTTAAAATTCGATATCGCTTACAGTCCTCTTCTTGGTCGAGAAAAGAGTTGCTGCTCATTTTCGGTCCTGATGTGGGAGCATTGGCGATTTCTTCGACTGGAGCTATTCTCTTCCACTATAGCATCAAGATCACCTTTAATTTTCGGAGATGAGACGAAGCTCCGAATCCTGCAGCTTCGATTTATCTGACGCTTTTTTTTGGCGGATGCATATTTTCGCGCTGACGGTCCGATTCGAAACAGCTGGAGCACTGCCTTGAGTTGAATTTGGTCCGAATGGTTCAGCCGAGTTTTTCTAGAGCGGAAAAACGCTTTGGAAGATATAATTATCAAGGTGAGTACTTATCAAGAGGGTGAGATCCCCCTAGTTTACGGGGACTTCCCCGAGAAAACGGAGGATCAGAAAAGAAAATCGCGGGGAAATGAAAACAGTGATGACGATGATCTTTGCTTCGGTGATGAGCACACTCCGGGCACCGCTCCATTCCTTCTTTACTGGTTCAACTTACTGCCCTTTTTTCACTTATAATTAGATACCATTGGTTGGAGTTGATTCAACACGTGTGCCCGAAAAAGCGATCGAACGGCCGATTGTGTGTGAACTTGACGGCGCGGCTGCCGAGATGCAGGCACGCTATCCGATGGACGTCGCCAAAAAGTGACAGCGACAATTCTGCCGCCGCTTGTACATACCGTCAACCGGGGTGGTATCGGCCGGGATTTCACGTTTTTCCCGGAAATTCCCAAGTCAACTTTGGATGATGATGGGGTCCGCATCCCAAAAGTATATACTCCGATCCCCCGAGTACTTTTCCTCAAATTTTTCAAAAAAAAAAGAACGACATTGACAGCACTCACACTAGGGGTGAACAGCGGCCAATATCACCCCGGGAGCCGGGTTGATACTCCTCACAAGACATTGGTAGTTTCAAATTTTTGCTTGTGTTCGTTGCTGTCTCCACCATCGTTTCCGCATGAAGACGCAAAGAAGTCATTTGACTCTGCAACCTGGCGTTCCCCGTGGACATATTTGTCGACTGATATTCTTGCAGAGCCTTTCAGCAGTATTTTGTTTGTCACGCTTATTTTTCGCTTCCTCAAGTTTATTCGAGGTGATTGCCCGAATAAAGCTGAGCTGCGGCGAAACGTGGGATATTTATTGGCCCAGACTGATGCGCGCTTGGAATGATGAAGTGTATTTCAGGATTGCGAGCTCAAACTGAATTGACAGGAATCCCTTTGGAAAATTCGTCCCCCGGCAGTCGACGAAATAACGATCCAATTTCGAAATCATCGAGGAAGAAATTGGTTTCCAGCGAGACAGAAGTTCTTCCCGCAATATGATTCTCATACTCAGCCGCATGTAAGTCACCACAGTTGGAACCAATTGCCTTTTGAATCGGCGAGCTGCGCTGGAACAGAGTAAGCAACAGAAATGGATCGCGATCACGTCACGTCACCCAGTTATGAACGTCTTGACGTTCGAGTGGTTTGAACGAAGATCCGCTTCTCAACATAGATATTTAGCCGTGTCCGGCGTTCGTAGGCGCTGTAATGATCTACGATGAGAGCATTCGTCAATCGTCCCGTAACCATCCACTGCATCCATATTTTCGCCCGTCTGATATCCTGGAATTTTGATTTGGCTCAACGAAGATTTAGGGTCTAAGTATCCGAAATGCAGTGCGCTGGTGAAACTCTTTATTGTGCGTTTTCCCGCCCATATCTAGTTGAATATGAATTCGGCAGAGTGAACGATTTCATCTCACTCTTTTTTTCATCTCTGATTGAAATTAACATGACTCGTCCCCGAGATAAAGGAGCTGTGCACAGAACAAAATTCGCACGTTTGCCACTGAACTTGAATGTGTGGTGACAATCAAGAAGGTTTCAATAGATCATCGCGATAAGTTCGAATCGATTTGTAGTTGATGGGCGGAGATTCGGTCGGAGTTCACAATTTCTGAAATCCACGGGGAGGGCGTCGATTTCCTCAAAATCACTCTGGGGTACCTCACTTGGATGTCTCAGAGTAGAGTATTGGTACCTACGTCAGAAATCAGACGAACAGATCTTCGCGCCACAACACGCTTCTGACCACCCCAGGGTACCGCGTCCGACATGTTTCGTGATGAGTCATAAATATATTTCGGTTATTTTGGGAACACAGACACACCAGTTGATGAAGAAGAGCGATGTGCACGATTGAACGAACGTTCTCCGTTCGTCGTGTATCTGTCGCATGAGGGACGCGTCGACGTAGTGGCCCGAGACGAGTCGGTCGTAGGCGCAGTTGTAGGTTGTTAGCCTTCTAAGATCCCAAATTCCTTCTAGAGACACTCGTGGTATCATCAGCTTCGTCGCTACTAGTCCGGTCATGAAAACATCTTCGAGACGCAAGTATCGAGTATGAAATGCCGTGGCGGTCACTGAGGGCAGCAGTGATCCAGAAATGATGTACAAGTTTCCACTGATGAATGGAGGATACGAATGTTCCGGGTATTCGTCCCGATCCACAGTCCATTTGGTAAATGTTCGATGAGGTTCGGCTCTCGCATAGACTTGACCGGCAAAAAAGGGTTCCCTGAAGACTTCCTCAACGATCATAATGCTCGCGGAAAGCCGTTCCACGTTGACGTACGTGTCATCGTCAGCCTTCAGAAAGTAAGCAGGACGGCACTTGGCTGCATACTTCAAGCTGAGAATCGTTTTCAAGGTCGAGTTGTCGTAGGAGTCCTCGAAATCGAACACAACCACATCATTATGATTTTCCTGCTCTTGACCGAGTCGAGTAGCGAGGCTGGCATCCTTCGACCGTCCGAGAATGAAAATGAGTTGAGAGCCCTTCGTTGAAAGAATGTCTTTCGCCCAAGTCTGCCTGATGGCCATGCGTCGATCAAAATTTTCCGTCGCAGACGGAACAACGGCATATAGGTTCGTGGGACAGCTTTTCTNAAATACCTGAAATCTCGAACGGCCATCAAATCAGAGGAGGAAATTCTCTTCGCAAAAGACTTCGGTTCGATCGGAAAGCGGACCTGAGCTCGACGAAAAGGAACTCGATGTCAAAACTGTTGATGAACACCGGTCAACGAAAACCAGCTTCGACCGGATGATCACTCTTGGGCGTGCATTGTTCACAAACAGGAAACTCCACGGAGAGATTTCCCCCTTAAAAGAAAGCAAACAAAACCGACGATGAGCATTTTCATCGTCATTCCGGCTTCGTCAGACCATCCGCTGTCAAGTTGATTGACACGCTTTGTCACCTTCCCGATATTCTCAGCCGGAACGAGTCGCCCTCTCCCGAACTCATTTGCCTCGAGATTTTCACTTCTCACTGATTTTCTTTCCATCTCGTTCGACCGTCAAACGAAAGCGTTCGAGAAGAAGAAAAAACGGAGATCTGGTTCGGGAGTAAACCGCGAGAGAACAAACCGCTTCAACATTGTTGTCCGAATACGCCGTTTATGGTGACCGGTGAAGTGAACACTTCATGGAAATCGCGCTCGTCCACGAGTGGAGAAGGAGAAACATTTGACATCATCCAAAACAAAACGGCGCGTCTGCCCTTGAATTTCGGAACCGTAGGCTTGTGGAAGGTGTCATCGGTCAGTGACCCAACAGACGCTGTTTCTTCCACTCTTGCTTAAATGCTATTTTTCTTCGTCTCGAGTTTCTTCTCCGCCCTGTAGATGAGTGAAGAGAATGTAATGAGTGGAAACTTCCTATGATCCACGGTAAATGAAAGCGTGATAATTAATTTCATCCCGATTTAGTGCAGCATTCCCCTCGGTCTTTCATCCAGAAGTCCGAGGTGCAGAAGCAGTGATCGCATGGAGGCAGCGGGCGCGCAATTACTGTGGATAGATCACGGTTATAGATGGCTGACCACGCAGATGATGGGTGTCGAGTGAGAAGATAGTTATACACTTTTCCTCGTGCCCCTCATGGCATTCGACCGCGACCTCAGAGCGAAGCGTACGATATGCATATTCGACGCTCGCTCTTAATGGGGCGAAGCGAGCCACGGCCGAGCTTCAACTATTCTGACTATTAGACACCAGCTCTTCGATAGATCAACCGCGCGAAGCATCAATTGATGGACGAAACGTGGAGAAGAACGATCTAGAAAACGAATGAGAATGGCAAGATGCAGGTGAGTCTTCGGCAGGTGCGTCTGCGCAATAATCGAAGTAGCGCAGGATGAAATTTCACAGCGGGGCCGAGCACGTGCACATCGGGAGCGAGAATAAATATATTCTGTTATATTATACCAGCCACCTCCGCGGCCTTCGGCCGCTCCGGTGGCTGGCGCCTGTTCCCGCCGGAGCTTGGTGAGTATGGCCTCCAATTGCAGGTTTGATTCCATCGTCGCCGCAGCCGGCGGGGACAGGGATGGTTTCGCGAACAAATCCTTTTTTTGCGAGGAATCAACGACCGTATGCGTATCCAGGATCTTTTCTGGGGGGAGGGGGGTTTGATTTTTGAATGTGAGTGAGCGTGATTAACAGGTTGCGGACCACTGACTTAGATAGTATGACCCAAAGACTCGGGGGAAGCGGGGTTCTACCCCTCTCTATTTTCGGTCTGAGTCGAAACATGCAATTCTTGTCACTGGAAGATATGAGTCCTTCATGTAATTTCAGTTTACGTTTCTACATGCATATGCAGAGCGAAAGATCTCCCTCCTGCGGAACAATAATCTGTCTCTCTTGGACCCCCGCTAGCTTCACCTGGACCCCAAAGATTCAGTCTCAATTTTTGTACCCCCTGAGAATCATCATGGACCTCAGGGAGTCCAGAGAGTATACCGCAGGGGTGGGCGTCCCGCGTTCCCTGGGGTGGTACAGGCCTGGGGTCTATCCGCGGGCCGCACGTGGGCCTCCAGCACGGGATCTATCTGCGGGCCGCGGAAAGCTGCCCACCCCCGGTATACAGCATTAACAGTCAGTAGTATCTTGTTGGATGTCGTGTAATACTGTAGTCGCTTCAACTCTTGATGATTCTCCCGCTTCCCCCGAAACGATCCCTGTCCCCACCGGAGCTTGGTGAGTATGGCCTCAAATTGCAGGCTTGATTCCATTGCCGCCACAGCCGGCGGGGACAGGGATCGTTTCGGGGGAAGCGGGAGAATCATCATGGACCTCTGGCAGTCCAAAGAGTATACACCCCTGTCCACCCCTGGTTGCCCCCCTGGTTGCCCACCCCTGGTATACAGTGTTAACAGTCAGTAGTCTCTTGAGTTGATCGGCGACTTCGTCGCCTTCAGACGATAGATCGAACTGTGAGGCCGCCTAATCCTAAAGAGGTCGGCGACTTCGTTGCATTCAATTCTTATGCGATAGATCGAGCTGCGAGGCCGCCTATCGGCGACTTTCGGTACTTTTCTGAGTTTGGGAACAGGCCGTCAAAACCGAACGTTTTCGTGATTCC
>JAJSRV010000135.1:0-72496 GCA_021527715.1 Neoseiulus cucumeris | reverse complement strand
CCCTTCCATCCTGACCGTGAGCCGCGATGCGTGCCAGGGATACCGATGAACCATCTGTATAAATCAGGTTCCTCTGTTACTGTAGGATACGCCGCACGGGTTGTTCAGTCCATCTGCGTGGTGGGGTCCTTGATCGGCACGGCATCTTTCGCAGTCTCGTTTAGGCTACTGAATTCGGATCAAGAACGCGTTCGTTCATCGTAGGACGCGTTTCAACCCACTCCTCGATTCTGGAGGCGTGGAGAGCAAGTGATTTGATTGAATCATCACTACAGATGTGAGTATTTCGCGAAATCATTCCGCGACAATGTTGAAATTCCATACATCTTGTGAATTCCGATGAATTCCCTGATCATTACCTTCTGAATCGAAAGCACACGCAAGGACACAGCGGAGCTCGGATCGGAAAAAAGAGACCATTGCGGTTCGGAAGCGCCGGCACGCGCATCTTGAAACATTGTAAGCGAGAGGTTTCATCAATAGATAGAGTGTCAAGAATATCACTTCGTCGATTCGGAAGTCGTTGTTGGCATGAAAGGATGGTGCGGATCAACGAGATATTCACAGAACATTCATCGAAAACAAGCGAAAAGCCGATACTTCGCAATCCGCCGAGTTCCTCAAATCTGAATTTTTGGAAGGAGGTTTCTTGAAATGGATAAAAATAGCCCCACTAAATGTATCAATGTGTAATTTCCTCCCCATCATTGTTCGTCTTCCTCGTTGATGTGAGGATATTATAATTCCTTTGTCGGCTGGTGTTCCTTTCAGAATTCCCGTTTGTGATGCAGGGATTTCAATTATTCCGAAGTGTACAGTACCGATAGAAGATCAGCGCAGAGAATATTCGATTCCTGGCTTTTTATCTCAGGCTCTCACTTTCTACGCAGCATCCGAGAATTAGTTTTATTCTCGTTCGTTTACTAAGGAAAGGTGTATTCGCACCTCGAGCATTCAGAGGGTTTGTTGTAGAAGACTGTCGAAAAATAATTGAATATTGTGAGCTGGCATCCTACAAGAGGGCAGGATTTGGATGAAGACGGAGCCTAAAGCATGGTCGACATTGATATTGTTCATTTGGCCACGGTTTGCTGTCTATCGAAAGTACAAACACAGGCGGAATGAAATCAGAAATAAACTTGAAAGCGATCGCCGACAGAAATTTCCGAGCGGGCTTGAGGATATCAGCAATATCCAGGGAAAGACCTCGTCGGACCTTGAAAATCATTCGGCCCAAGATTGCAGGTCATGTGGTCGCTAACTTTACGTTGCTCTATTTGCTCATTNCATTGTGACGACATTCGGCAGCATTAGGTATAGTGTGTGTGTATAATTTTTGACTGATCTCGCCAGGGTTCCATTGCTCGATATATGGTAACAGATCGGAGTGTGGAATGGTTACAAGTTTTGGGTCGCTGCATCAGGTGAGTTCTGCTTGATCGAGTGAGAGAATATTTAGAGTCGTCTCTCATCGCTACTGAAGTGCGAAACAAAGCGAGAACAACGTATCGAAGTTCTGTTGTTCCACTGCTTGTATCGAGTAGATTGTTTGTTGTAGAAGACCGTCGAAGAATAATTGAAGATTGTGAGCTGGCATCCTACAAGAGGGCAGGATTCGGATGAAGACGGAGCCTAAAGCATGGTCGACATTGATATTGTTCATTTGGCCACGGTTTGCTGTCTATTGAAAGCACAAACACAGGCGGAATGAAATCAGAAATAAACTTGAAAGCGATCGCCGACAGAAATTTCCGAGCGGGCTTGAGGATATCAGCAATATCCAGGGAAAGACCTCGTTTGACCTTGAAAATCATTCGGCCCAAGATTGCAGGTCATGTGGTCGCTAACTTTACGTTGCTCTATTTGCTCATTTTTTTTTCTACTCTCTCGTGTCTAATTTTCTACTCCGTTGTGTCCTAGACTTCCTACGCCAAGAAAGGATAGATACTTCATCAAGCGATGGTGTTCAGCTCAATTGTACATTCCTAACTTCAGAAGATGAGTCGGAGAAAGGAGCTTTCATATTTACACACTGCCTTGAAGCACATGGCCTTTCCCGACAGTAGGAACTCATTCAAGTTGAAAGACATTTGCATGCTGGCCGCTCGGATGCTGAGCTCTTAAAGAATTGATCACTCGTTCCTACCAGGAGACCCTGCTCATATAAAGAGAAACAAGAGGCTAAAAGTGTTCCAATCGTTGACGACAGAAGCTCATCGTATACGCCTCCAAGACCTCGAAAATTTGATGATGAAGCTCATAGCGAGAATCGTGAATCCGATCAATCCATAAAGGAGGGAAGCCCAAAACTCCGTCGAATGCGGAAGATGACCGCTAAAGTTCACGTAACGGAGCATTTCAATGAAACCTGTCAGAGGGAAGAGGTCTTCGGGAAACCTGATAGCTGCCTTGCGGCGCCGGCCTCTGCGTTCCGGTCTCGGTTCTATCGGCGCGAGCATACCTGATGAGATTGAGAATTCCCATGTTAGGGATCGATAGATTCGAGCCTATTGTCACAGAGAAGGCATTTCCACAGAGCTACGCGTTCATCTCATACTCACCACCGAAGAGGAAGTTGAGGATTAGAAACCCGAGTATCGAGATGTAGACACGGTACTTTTTACAATGAATTTGAACTCGAAGAATTCCGAACAAAAAGCCAAATACAACTCCTTGCAAGCCCACCCCGAGAATCAGGAGCAACGTAAATATCAGTGACCCAAAGTGCGGATCGTTGAGGATGCCGATTAGATGCAATATCGGTATTATTGTTGAGCGGCCTCGAGTCTCGAAGACACCGACAGCGGGTAAAGGCAGGCAGAACAGTTTCAACAACACCATAGACCATTCTGAGAAAAGATGAGAAACGACGATTTCGAGAGGCGCCACACCAGCTAAAAGCCTCCGTTCCAAGGAGCCATCGCGCATCATGTCCGTGGTTGAGGAAAGCGCGTGAAGTATATTATAGTAGTGGAAGATGAAAGCCTTGATGCCGGAAATTACGATTCCGGCAGGCCATGTTTTCGGGAAACCCAAGTTCATCGAGTCGACCTTCCCCGAAACTTCGACGCAAAAGTTCCCGGCGAGTACCTGAAGTCAAGAGTTGACCCATGGGTTCTTAATCTCATCGAGAAGGCGTTTGTTCCAATATTTCAGGCTTCATCGAAGTCTCACTTGACAAGACATGATGAGATCGAGATTTACTCACTTTGAGTGAATTGATGACGGTTTCGGCCAACAGATATCCGACCCAATTTGCTACGAGTCCGCGAACGACAACGATACCGGTATCGTTCCGGAGAGGGTCTGGTTCTCGCAAAGCATTCGCGAATCCTCGCCTCAGCTCTAGAATGCCCCATGTTTCGCCATATAGCCTACTGCCATAAGCGTCAAGCAAGCGAGAGTAAGGTATTTGGAGGAATGTGTGGTTTGGTAATGATTCGAGATAAGATTGCGAGAGATCCGAATTCGCGTCACCGTTCACCACGGCTAAAGGAAATTTCGCGGGAAACGATGCGAGGGCGTAGTTTACGAGAATTGCCGCGAGGAGCGGGAGCCCGAACCAAAAATGGCGAGGGCTTCTGAACGATTGTTTCAGAGCGAACTTCCAGAGCACGAGCATACGAGCATAACTCAGAGATCTCCCTTGCGGTTCCGGGACTGTGATGAACCCACTGTGTCCGGTCGTCGGGATTGGTGATGTCATCTGCGAATGAGATCTCGCGTTCAGGAAGTTATCCTTCAATGTATGCGACATCTCTCACTCGTTACCGCCGCCCTGGAACGGGAAACAGTTTGAAGCTCGATCAAGTGAGCAAGTATGCTCACCTGATTTCCGTACCCTGTGACGCCGGCGCTGTTGTTGACGGCCATCGCCGCCCGCTGGCTTCTCTCACAAAACACAGCAAAAGGTCCGTTTTCATGCGAGAAGCACGGATGTGAGAACACCTCTTTTAGGGTTTCGCATTGGAAATCCCTCAAAAGCCGGTCTGGTGAGTCCTGAACATAGATTTGACCGGATTTCAAGAAAGCCACACTGTCGGCTTGACGAGCTAACTCGTAGTCCTCGGTAACGATCAGAATGGCAGTGCCCGATTGGTGTGCCAACGAGACCAGATAATTCCAAATTCTGTAAGAACGCATTCGGGCGCGTTAGCTCCCTAACTAAGGTACTCTTCTGAATCTGGTGAGTGCAATTGTACCCGGCCTATCCATCCAGCGGAACTCTGAGAATGTTCCAACTCAAGCGCAAATTTTCGTTCACAATATGAGAACAATAGACGTGAACCTGAGCACTCACTTTTTTCGAAGGAGAGGCTCGTCAACGTTCGAAAGTTCACACTTCAAAATCAGAAGAGGAGGACAATGGATCAATGCAGTCGCGAGTGATGTTCTGAATTTCAAAGACGGCGAAAAGTTCATCACCAGGGCCCCTTGACACCGAGGAAAGTTGGTCGGGAACTCAAATATCTCGCCCAGGTCCTCTGTACGCTCTGCAATCAAACAAGGAGACTTCGCAAGACGGGAATTTAGCGACAATCGGAGTGCTTATCAAACCAATTGTTTTCCGTTTCCAGCCAAAAGCCAAAGGCACCATGAATTCATCAAAAGTTTGTGATAACTAGAGCTTGAGAGTTTCCTTTTAGGCCCTCCATCTATCCATATAGATTGATGAATATATGGATAAATGATGCCTGATTGTTTCAGTCCACGTCGTGATCAGGCGAAAATCTTGAATGTGGTCGATCTCCGGTGAATCAATCAATTGATTGATGGAGGGTGATTATCGAATCCTCTCTCACCTACGTTTTATCTTAATCTCTGGCATCCCGTGAAGCTTTCCATGGAAGCGTAGCGTTTCAGGAATCGTCAGCCGTGGATCTGGGCTGAGACTCCGGGGCACATTACCGACTGCGGATCCCGGAACGGATGCTAACGGCGTTCCGGGATCTTGTCCGAAAACTCGGACCATTCCTCCTTGAGATTTAGCCAGGCCTAGAATACACCAGAGCAGACTATCCCGGCCCGGTTCGGGTGGTCCGGTTAGGGCACAGCTGTGAATGAAAAACGACGACGTATCGCGGCGAGGTACAACAGGTTCAAGTTCACGAGAATTCCAGACCGATGAATTGATTATTCCACGGAAAATCCGGCTTTTCGGAAATATCAAAAAAACATTCTCAGAAACGAATATTTACATTTCTCCCTTCCGCACGGTTAGATCCACTGCTTTCAACGTAACTTCAGATTTCCGTTCGTATTGCAGCTGCTTCACATAGACAACGGGTTCATAGCTGCTCGATCGGAATCGTTCATCGTTTGGCGCCGGATTGAAGTTGTGGTTCATTAGAGGTATTCTCTCCTGAAAAGACGAGGATCGTGCTCAAGGCGCTCTCCTCTCGAGACCAATATCTCCTTTCTCAGGAGGACGAAATCGGAATGGAATAACTGAGCAATTCTCGATTCGAAATTCCGAATTCGTGAGTCGGGAATCCGGAAAATTAAATAAACGCGAGGCCGACCGCCTTCTGCAGGCGCAAACCTCGCTGTTGCTTTGGCGCCACTGTGTCTACAGCCAGATATTCCAGACTCCGTTCTTCCAATCGAATTGACCGATTGCTCACCTGTGACTCTATGTCATGCTCGACTGTTCTCTCACGATTTCCACCGAGTTCCTCAGCCAGAGACGGCATTCTGAGCCGATTTTATTTCCTTCCGTCGGATCTTTACAGAAGTCGGTTCAGGTGACAGAACGTTGCAATGTCCCGCCTCCGAGCTCGGCGCCAACTCGCCAAACAGGCGCTTCGGGTTGAACGGCCACCCGCCAGTTCATCCATGGAATGATCTCCAAGAGCGGGATACTTCCTCATTTCCGAAACGGTCGAGAATCCTGATTTCGACGGAAATTTTCCAAAACATAAACATTTTAAGACGGACATCGTTGCTTCGCTCCACGAGTTTGCCGGATCTGGAAAACTCGCCGAAAAGCGCTCGTCTCTCCGGGTCTCTGCGGGGCCTGTGACTCAGTAGCCCTTCCTCAGTGGCGAGAGTCCACTCTCCAGATGAGTCCGATGCGCCATGCTGTAACTCTCGCTCGATGCTATTACGCTCTGATCGTCGACATGGGAGGAGAAAACGTTTCCCATGAGCCCAAAATTGATGTAAAGGTCCCGACCTTCACGGAGAGACATGCAGATGAACTTGGCTCCGGGGTGGAACGCACGCTTCCTATATTCTCATTGTTTGGCCCGGACCCGCGGTCGTTCACTTGGCCCTCGAATTGAAACCGTTTTCGTGTTCCGGATATCTGGCGACTTTCACTCGGATAATTACGTCCGATAAGCCTAACAGAATCCATCCGGGACTACTCTTCGATTTTTCGAAAAATTCCGAGATTCAATGGTGATCGATGTCGAATTTTTGGAAAAATCGAAAAGTGGTCCCAGATAGATTCTGAGGATTTCCAGAAACTTCATCCATCACACTTTTTTTCTCCAGGAGGCCTAGTTTTCGAGAAAAACCCCGAAAATCGTCCCCGAAAGCTCGACGTCGATCACATTAAATCTCGGGATTTTTCGAGAAATTGAAAAGTGGTCCCAGATGGATTTTGTTAGGCTTATCGGACGTGAAATCAAACCAAAAACTTCATCCATAATGTTTCTTCCTCTAGGAGGCTTAGTTTTTGAGAAAAACCCCAAAAATCGTCCCGCGGACCACTAGATTCGACCGTCTAGATTCGAACTTCGGTCTAGATCCGTGTTTCTTCTCAAGAAGTAAGAGGGGATATTCCAATGAATCCTCTTGAAGTTTCGACGTCCATGAAATACAGCCGAAGGAAGGCTTTCACAACAATATCTGAGATCATCATTTCCGTGATGTGGTCTTACGTCATGCCCATTCTGTTCTTTGAATTTCATCCTTTGACTAGAAATTTTGAGAGCCTTTTAGAGAAGACCGATACCGACATAAACGAACAAATCGTTCCGCTCCTTGCGAGCGTGATGTTGAAAGTTTTAACAAGGGAAACGAGCTGAAACCAGGTGCTACAGTAGTGAGCATGTGTGATCGCTCATGGCATTCCTCAACGCATGTTCGTTCATATGAAGTGCTCATTGGCAAACCAAGATTCGAGAAAATCTCGATTTTCTCCTGAAAGACGTTAGAGGTGCATGATCGCGATGAAATCGCAGGACGGGGTGGGCGACGAGATTGTGAACATGATTTGATAACACTCGCAAATCAGTGAGCCCTCCGGCGATGACTCGGGCGATGGAGCCTTTTGGACTCATCTCGTTTCGAGAATGAATTTAAATAGACCCCATGAGTCCGAAAAAGTGCACTGAAACCGATGTTTCATTACGCCATATCACTACCTATCATGTATGAGCACTAACATCGCTCCCTGAACGATGTTATTGGGAGGAGATTGATCACTTCATAATAGGTCCGCGTGAAGTCTGAAAATCGTTATTACCTCGCTCAACCTGAGAGAGACATTTAGGTTCTTAACATCGCGTCGCGACCCACTCTCGATTTGGGTTTCAGATTGTGACTTCTTTTCCTTTTGATGAAAGTATGCTCTCTTTCAGCTTGGACGCATGAGTCCGTAGAGTTCGGCTATTTTGAAGTGAATAATTCAGAGAGGAAGATGAACGAACGCGATAAATCACTACTCGAGGATCATTGTCTGCATGAACTGCAGTAGCGTGAATATTCCAACACGAATCTTCGACGCGTGCATAATTCTCGCTAATGTCTGGGCCCCCACAATGAATGATCTTTGAGGTAGCCCAGAAAATTCCCTCACCGAGTTATTGCGAGCATTTGATGAAGAATTATTTCTTGTCTTGGAAAGTCGGGTGCGGGTAGCGTGAAGTTCGGAAAAATGTTCAACAAACAGCCACCACCGAAAACTACCGAAACTTCGTGCACTCTGTTCGATTCGATCCCCTCTGACTGAGTTACGTACGTGCGGTCAAGTGTGAAGCAAAGCGAGGAAATGCTCCGAGAGGCGATTTTGTTATTTTTCCAATACAGGAGAAACTCTCAACCCGCAGCAGAATGTTCCATCAAGCAGCTCCCACCTTCTTGACATCTTTGAGCATCGGACCAGCGCGCGGAGAGTGAACCTCCAAGGGAGCACAAAAACGGGGTTGCAGGCAACCGGTTGCTCCGGGGGGCTCGAACACTTCTGCAAGCCAAGGTTCTTTTGATTCACTTTTGGTGATTACGCACAGCCTCCGGAACCGAATCTCTCGCCGCAGTCCTTTTGGAAAAATAAAAACAAAACTTCCAAAATCTCAGACCAGTTTTTCCGGAAAGAATTGATTGATTGATTGATTGATGTC
Organism: Neoseiulus cucumeris; assembly: GCA_021527715.1. NCBI lineage: Eukaryota > Metazoa > Arthropoda > Arachnida > Mesostigmata > Phytoseiidae > Neoseiulus > Neoseiulus cucumeris. Next base: position 64,148 of record JAJSRV010000135.1, on the reverse strand, counting down.
TCCTTTATTTAACACAAGGCTTTTCAAGTACATGTGTACAGAGAGAGGGGTCCGTGCGAGCAAGACGGCTCATCCGCCAAGCGAATGAGAGGTCGACTACGGGACTGCGAGACGGGGGGGAGTTGGATGTTGGTTGAGTCAATCCGGCAATCTTGTGATTTGGCACAATAGAGTTTCAGGTCGTCGGCGTGAACGTTCGGATCGATGAGGTCTTGACTGAAGATAGAGGATAATGGGGGAGCGATTTTCGAACCCTGGGGAGCCCTGGAGGAGCACTCGCCCCACTTGTACCGGGAGTCCCTGACGAGAAGACAGAATTTGCGACCTTTCAGGTCGGCACGGCACCAAGAACGAAGGAAACGGCTGTGGAGAAGGAGAGGTTTCGACATTGCTTTTTTTCTCGAGAAAAAAGTTGACGCAGTTATCAAAAGAATGGTCTTAGAGCGCGCATTCACTACGAGCATGCGCCCTGTTAGTGGGCTCTTGCTCGCTAATGAACGCGCGCAAATATTAAACTCATATTCGCAGCTACGAGAAACTGGGAACCCGACCCAATTCAAGCCAGCGCAGTCAGCGGATGGGTAGAAGGGGGGGAGGGGGGCGCCGCCGGAGAAAAGTCATAAAAAGTGAAATTCTCATTGTAATAATCCGCTGTGAGGGGGACAAGCACAGCAATGCAGGCACGCCGCGCCGGTCGTCGCCAGTCATGAATACGCATGACTCGCAACGGAGCTCGGACGGATATTCTGAGATTTGTTCGAACAAGCCAGGCATGCCTAATCCGCGGAAGCAGTTTTTCGATCTGCTCCCGCGAATCCATTCCCGTTTCTTCAATCCATCCATCTATTCCACTATCTCGCTCGCTCCCCTTGGATCGCTGTTCTCGAAAGCTGCTCTCGCGATTTGCTCCGACTTTCCGTCCGGACAGACGATGGTCGATATCACTTCATCTCATGCACGAGAAACTCGTCAAAGACCTGGCGGGATCCGACCGAAAGTGACTGCGCTCGAAGAACCAAACACAGAATGGAGCTCGATTTCCTCCGGAGATGTAGGTAATAAGCTCTCGAGACGCCGCGGAAGAGAGAATTCGATTGAAATGTTTCAGCGCCTCCACCGTTCGTCTCGAACTTTTCAAAGAGAGAGAACGAGCTTTGTCGTCGAAGTTGTTCCGGAAAGAATGATCGGTCAACTGAGCAAAGAGGGAGAAGGTTTGGCATTCGTAACAGACATCGGAAAACAAGACCAGAGAAGAGTTGACCAAAGAGAGGATACGGACAGTCCCAAAAAATGGAACGGAATCCCTGAGTTGAAACACTAGAAAGACGACCACAAGCTCACACGACTAGCACAAGTCGTTTACGTTGATCCATTAGCTGTTGTTGGCGATCTGGAGGAAGAAACAAAGAATCCTCGATCGAATTAATGAAGTCATCAACGGACCCGGTTGAAGAGTGAGAGTGGAAGGCGTTTCTCCGCCGCCGTTTCTCGAGGAGGATTCAAGATAACAAGTTCACCATTCGCGTCAGATCAACAGGGTCCTTGTCAACAATAAGAGCGTTCGGAAGTTTGAGCCACAAGACAATCGGCGGATTTTCCGTGGGTAGAATCAACTTCAACCAAAGACGCCCAGGTGAAGAGAGGAGCAATGGCGCAATTCGTTTGACCTTAGTCAGATCACCTGACTATTGGGCTCAGGAAAAGCCCAATGAAGTGAAGCTCGCGCGAGCTCCAGACATCACTCCCGTCGGAAATATGTGTTCAACTTTAGAATGTGTTCATAAGAGTGCCTAAGAAAGAATGAGAGTGGGCATTTTTAGGAGGAAAAAACCGCGGAATGCGGGTTTTCACGCGTTTCTTGGAGAACGGGTTATCAATCACTGGCGACCCAAGGGTGCGCGGATGCTTGGGGAGTCAGTGAATACGATGGCCTCGTCATTTGGATAATGAATCACGCCAAAATCGAAAAACCGCCGAAGTCGAATTTCAAGTGTCTTGTGTATGAGACCAATATCTGAGATCTTTTTCGTTTCTTTTTTCTGTGGGTGCTGGCCCACGAACTTGTGCCCCTAACAGCAGCAGCCAGGAACAAGTTTCCATGAAAGACTCTCATGGGCTTCCCTCTCTAATGGTATCCAGCGGTCGAATCGATGCGGCGGGAATCAACTATCCACTGTTCAATCACCTCCTTAAGATGAAATTTGTGAGTCACTCGATGTCGGAGAAACTCGCGTTGTTTACTTTCTCGTATACCACGGCTCAGAACGGGAAAGAATGTCTCGAAGCTCAACACAAAAAGCATTACAAAGTAGGAGAAACAAAACTGTTTCGATCTCTATTTGGTTTCAAGATCTATTGTGTCGACTCGACAAGAATTTCTCTCTGTTTTGATACACCACCGGGCCTGAAGGCCGAAAACACACAACAACTAGATCCGAGAAGAAACTGTAATCTGAGTCTCGAACGACAAGAAACGCTCGCTTCTCGACCAACTCGAGGACTAGTAGTTACTAACCATGAGCTTGCTTATCAGCTTCCCGGAGGCAAACGCCGGAAACATACGCGAGGAGCACATGATGTCTGAAGTGGATTTCCGATCATGATCGAATCGCGGAGAGAGAATTCTTACGCAACGACCAAGTGGACGTTTTTGACGAGAAACGTTCGAGTTCCGGATGACCAGCCCACGTTCGCTGTGAGCTTGAATTTGAATGGCAAGAGACGCATCACACAACTTTCGGAAACTGGCTCTGACAAGTGTTCTGAGAATTTCGTGTCAGTCTGAATCGGTCGTCATTAGTGTAGTGTGTCTAAGCCGAGTGTTGACCGGCGACGCGGTGGTCGAATAACTAAAACGAATAATCCATCTCGTGAAGAACCTCATTGAAATTTATGCCTTTCATTACCATCGCGGACAGCTCGCATTGTGTCAATGCCCCTTAACGAAACAAAAACCTTCACCATTGTTAGTCAAGGGCTGACCCAGAACGGTGCAAATGGCATTCAGTGTGAATGTTTTAGAATTCAGTCAGTCAGTCGGAAGGGATCTTTGGCTGGAACCAGTTCCGAAATGTTTGCCAACTCTCCAGAAACGGTTTGTTCGATTTTTATGCCCCGTGCTGCGCGATGTTCAAGCGGCACTTTGGATGAATTCTGGAATCTCCTGGGAGTCCCGACTTGCCATGAATGGTTGATGGAAGCTCTTCAAGTACCTACCCGATCCGAAGGGTAAACAGAAATTCCGCTGAAACGCGAGAGCCTCTCCACAAACAATGAAAAGCTGTCGCCCAAGAGATATTGCTCCCGTGTGTTTCCAATGAAAATAAATAGACGATCACGGAGTCGATCGAAATCAGAAAGATCCGATTCTCTGGTTCGCGTGGTTCCATTTTTTTTTGGAATTGCGCTCCGTGTTGTCGTTTGCAAACAGCTTTTCGTGATTTGTCCAAGAATGTGACAACGAATCGAGACGTGGCCTTCTACGATTTCGAGCTCAGGTTCCAAAGACGAGCGTTCATCGATAATAATTGAATCCACGAATCGCGTGAATTTCAGCAACTTCAAACTTCTCTCTGATAAGATATCGATCCTAAGTCGATGGCTCAGATTGTTACATGGTATAGTTCTCGGTGTTGTAGATATCTGCAAGTTGGATCCACTTTTCATCTCAATCAAGAAGTCGTATTCTGCATTTGAAGTCCCCGAGAATCCAGTTTCTTCACGAATTCTCGCACCCACGAACGGAGTGAAGATGGAAAGCACTAATTCGAGTTCAAAGTTTCAAAACGGTTCATTCTAGAACTGCACGGGGTACGAGACTCGACGCTCGAGTTATTAAAATATACTCCCTCTGTTCCGATATAGTCCCATTTGAGCGGGGAATCGTGTTCTGAATCAATTGTTGCTTTTTCTGGTTTCAATATTCCGGCTCAATACACGTTCACAGGAGAATGAAGTGGGGTTATGATGATCAGAAAGGGTTAGGGGTGGGGTTTGTTTACAATGAAATTGTATCTGCGATAACGACAGTATTCATGAACTCAATATGGTACCGCGGCGGAAGAAGTGGCCAGGTTTGACATGCCATATTTTCATTCTCTCAAACTGTCCGATCATCTCTGACATTGAATCATAGGAGCTCCTGAGTTTCATTTTCACGAATATGGCTCGAACATTATGAAGACTATCACCTAGTGTCACAAATCCCTGAATAAAGACTCTCTGACTCAAATGGGACTACTATTTCGGACCAGAATTGAAGAGAATTTTTCGACCTGCGCGAACCGGCTACGAAACTGGTGGTCTTTCGATGTGTGGCGAGTATTCGATCAAGTTCATATTTGAATCCTCTGCGCTCCAGACAGTGGTCCATGGGAACATGAGTCGATCGAGGAGGAGCTCCGCAGAGTTTCCTTATAGCAGACCCTTGAAGTCAAATGGGACTACCATTTCGGAACGGAGGGAGGAATACAATTTGATCGATTAGTTTGTATCATTGATTTGTGGTGTCAACTTTCTCAGGTCAGTTGTTTTTAACGGTGAAGTGAGGGCACGAGTCGCATCGAGTGCATTCTGCGAGGGAGAACTCTCTAGGTTTGGCTGAATCGTGGAATCGAAAAAATTTCGAATGTCGAACATGAAACATTATAATAAGCATTAGTCTGATAGCTTAGGTTCCTGAACTCAGATTTTCATGATCGACATCCTCGAATTCTGAACGATTTCGCGGAGATTCGAGCGTTCTCTTGAAGAGTGTCTCCAGGGCAACACGCTGATCAAGGGTTTCATCTTTGCATCATTGACCTACTTGACGATTCTCTCATTATCCGCTGTATCAATCGATTAGCTTGTGGATCACATGAACTCATGTCGTTGAGAGTCTTTTCGCGATAAGGCGACCATTCATAGTTTTTGTATTCTTTATCACCCGCTCACCTTCGAGCCGTTCGTTCACGTTTCTGTGTGGTGTGTGTGCGTAAGCGCTTTCGCTGTCGTTCCCTGGCGCGCTTCTCATTCCCGATTTTCCGTTCACTTTGTCTTCCACGAACGACCTACGGCCGGGAAGCCCTTAGAGCCGACGTGGATTCTCTTCGTGGAGGTGCGATGCGACTTCTTTCCGCGTCGGGCTTTGTTTGTTTGCGGTTCTGTCGCGGAGTGACAAACTGAGCTGTCGCGTCAACTCGAACTTCACAAAGCCAAGCATCTTTTTAGTACCTACCTACTTTCTCGCTCTTGAAACGCGACGACAGGAATATCGAGACTACATTTCAGCTGGCACCGTCAAGAGTAGGAAAACGTCGATAAATTCCGTCCCCTCCCTGGCTAAAAAGCCACTACAGTCGTAGACTTCTAGGCGTCGCCACAAACCGTATTTCGGCTCGCCCGGTCGCCCACTAGTGAACATCAACGGTTCCGTGGATTATTCTCTCGAAAACACGCGTTCCTCATTGGCNTGGAAGCTCTTCAAGTACCTACCCGATCCGAAGGGTAAACAGAAATTCCGCTGAAACGCGAGAGCCTCTCCACAAACAATGAAAAGCTGTCGCCCAAGAGATATTGCTCCCGTGTGTTTCCAATGAAAATAAATAGACGATCACGGTGTCGATCGAAATCAGAAAGATCCGATTCTCTGGTTCGCGTGGTTCCATTTTTTTTTGGAATTGCGCTCCGTGTTGTCGTTTGCAAACAGCTTTTTGTGATTTGTCCAAGAATGTGACAACGAATCGAGACGTGGCCTTCTACGATTTCGAGCTCAGGTTCCAAAGACGAGCGTTCATCGATAATTGAATCCACGAATCGCGTGAATTTCAGCAACTTCGAACTTCTCTCTGATAAGATATCGACCCTAAGACGATGGCGCAGATTGGTACATGGTATAGTCCTCGGTGTTGTAGATATCTGCAAGTTGGATCCACTTTTCATCTCAATCAAGAAGTCGTATTTTTGCTTTTGACGTCTCCGAGAATCCTGTTTCTTCACGAATTCTCGCACCCACGAACGGAGTGAAGATGGAAAGCACTAATTCAAGTTTAAAGTTTCGAAACGGTTTATTCTGGAACTGCACGGGGTACGAGACTCGACGCTCGAGTTATTAAAATATACTCTCTCTGTTCCGATATAGTGGTCCCATTTGAGCGCGGAATCGTGTTCTGTATCAATTGTTGCTTTTTCCGGTTTCAATATTTCGGCTCAATAAACGTTCACAGGGGAATGAAGTGGGGGAACGATGATCAGAAAGGGGTAGTGGTGGGGTTTGTTTACAATGAAACTATATCTGCGATAACGACAGTAATCATGAACTCAATAATGTACCGCAGCGGAAGAAGTGGCCAGGTTTGACATGTTATATTTTCATTCTCTCAAACTGTCCGATCATCTCTGACATTGAATCATAGGAGCTCCTGAGTTTCATTTTCACGAATATGGCTCGAACATTATGAAGACTATCAACCAGTGTTACGAATGCCCGAATGAAGACTCTCTCACTCAAATGGAACTACTATTCCGGAACAGAATTGGAGAGAATTTTTCGACTTGCGCGAGACGGCTACGAAACTGGTGGTCTTTCGATGTGTGGCGAGTATTCGATCAAGCTCATATTTGAATCCTCCGCGCTCCAGATAGTGGTCCATGGGAACATGAGTCGATCGAGGAGGAGCTCCGCAGAGTTTCCTTAAAGCAGACCCTTGAAGTCAAATGGGACTACCATTTCGGAACGGAGGGAGGAATACAATTCGATCGATTAGTTTGTATCATTGATTTGTGGTGTCAACTTTCTCAGGTCAGTCGTTTTCAACGGTGAAGTGAGGGCACGAGTCGCATCGACTGCATTCTGCGAGGGAAAACTCTCTAGGTTTGGCTGAATCGTGGAATCGAAAAAATTTCGAATGTCGAACATGAAACATTATAATAAGCATTAGTCTGATAGCTTAGGTTCCTGAACTCAGATTTTCATGATCGACATCCTCGAATTCTGAACGATTTCGCGGAGATTCGAGCGTTCTCTTGAAGAGTGTCTCCAGGGCAACACGCTGATCAAGGGTTTCATCTTTGCATCATTGACCTACTTGACGATTCTCTCATTATCCGCTGTATCAATCGATTAGCTTGTGGATCACATGAACTCATGTCGTTGAGAGTCTTTTCGCGATAAGGCGACCATTCATAGTTTTTGTATTCTTTATCACCCGCTCACCTTCGAGCCGTTCGTTCACGTTTCTGTGTGGTGTGTGTGCGTAAGCGCTTTCGCTGTCGTTCCCTGGCGCGCTTCTCATTCCCGATTTTCCGTTCACTTTGTCTTCCACGAACGACCTACGGCCGGGAAGCCCTTAGAGCCGACGTGGATTCTCTTCGTGGAGGTGCGATGCGACTTCTTTCCGCGTCGGGCTTTGTTTGTTTGCGGTTCTGTCGCGGAGTGACAAACTGAGCTGTCGCGTCAACTCGAACTTCACAAAGCCAAGCATCTTTTTAGTACCTACCTACTTTCTCGCTCTTGAAACGCGACGACAGGAATATCGAGACTACATTTCAGCTGGCACCGTCAAGAGTAGGAAAACGTCGATAAATTCCGTCCCCTCCCTGGCTAAAAAGCCACTACAGTCGTAGACTTCTAGGCGTCGCCACAAACCGTATTTCGGCTCGCCCGGTCGCCCACTAGTGAACATCAACGGTTCCGTGGATTATTCTCTCGAAAACACGCGTTCCTCATTGGCAAAGTGGTTCGACGCGTGCATATCTTCTCCAATTGCGTCTTGATCATCGACAGAATATTCGATCAGATCGATCTCAATCCTCTAATGAGAGGCTCCCTGCGGGACGGATAACGTGTCGGCTACGATTTTTTGAGGAGCGATCCCGACTGGAGATTAGGGCGTTTTCCCTGAGAACAGCAACACCAGTCGTGATGACAAAGAGTGAAAGAAAAGCGGCAACAACGGACATGACGAACGACCCAACAATTATCAAAAACGACATCAGAAGCAGTTAACGGAACGTAGTTAGAAAAAAAGGCCTCTCTATCCGCTCGAAAAGTACTCCGTCATGAACTTTTCATCATCGACGACGCCAAGGCATTATGATTTCTTTCTTCGCTGGAATAATTTTAAGCCCCGCGCTCGCGACAGTCCTTCGATCTGCTTCAATCATCACTCAGGAGGGGGAAATCAGGAAGAGTGATCCATCCTGAATCCTGAGAATTTGAGATCTTGACAGATTTCCATGAGCTGCTTGAAGCGAGAGTCGATCCGAGGTCTCCGCTTCGTCTCGAACCTTCAAGTGACAGCCAGGTTGAATGTTTCTGCCGAGTTTCCCAATCGGGCGCTGAAAACGGTTGTGCGGAGACCCTCGATCTCGAGAGGCAAACGGACGAACCTGGAGGCGGGATCAACGTCAGTGCTGCGACCAAAGAAAGAACTTACTATATTTGAAGTCGCTATTTCGGTGACCCCAAGCGAGGGAGCCCCATGTCCGAGCTGAGTCTCTTACGAGAGCTTTTCTCCGCTGAAATTCTAGGCTTCCGACAAGTTGTGAGAAAAGGAAACCTCGTCTCATTCAGCTCGTCTTGTGATCGCGAAAGGTGAAGTTGTGAAACCTAGCGTCCGTCGTCGGATCGTGTTTTACGGCGAAAATATTCCGAATAACAGATACAAGCGTCCAGCCGTCTTGAGTTCATTGAATTAAACATGATTCCATATCCGATTCGTTGTCATGTTGATGACAACGTCGCGTCGCTGAGAGAACCGAACATTCGTTCGTGATAAAGCTCCGACGATTGATATGAGTTGTTTTTATTCACAGTGACTTGTACAGAGTATCCACCGAAGAACACGCAGGAATCACAAACCGATGTTTACGAATAGCGGAGTCCATTATTGTAAGTTCAAATTTAAAATAATAAAAGGCGCCAACTCACGGCACCCGCGTGATTTCGACCGCGGTCAGGGTAGACAAAATGAGCGTATTTACAGTTTTAAGAACATCAACTCGCTGGACATTGCTCCAGTTGGCAATAACTTATTCGGCCGACAGGCCGCAAACGATATTTGCTTCAGCGTTCACAGGATCGAAATAGTCTCTGCGACTAGCCGGGCGGTAGCCTGACCACCGCTGACCGTTCGGAACGTGGTTTTTGGTTTCGTCTCGGTTGTGGCTTAGACGAACTTTGCGTTGTCGTCCGAGAGTCTCGCCATGAAAACTGGATCGTATCCGGCCTTTTTCTTGCACAGTTCCAGTCGGCTGAACAAAAACACGAAAATCACGAAAACCACGATAGCTGCGAGTCCGAGCATACCGTACATCGCCGTTTTCAGGTTCGGATCTTCTACACTCAGGTCTGAGACTTCGTTCTTGAGGACCGTCGGCGGAATCGGTTCGAGACGAACCCCAGGAGTTCCAGGATCGATCGTGTTCGAACCCGGGTCGCGGGTGCTCGCCGTCGTTGTTGAGGTTGAGGTCGAGTGGTCCGAAATGTCCACGAATTCGTTGTTCGAGATCAACACTTCATCCAACTCTGTATCGTTCTGATATCTCTCCTCACTTCCGGACGTGTCTTGTGTGACGTCAACTTGAGGTTTCTCTTCAGAGCGTTTGTTCGGCGTCGCTTGGCATTCGGTGTTGTTGAATAGGATTTCGGTGATCGCGAAATCTTCGCACGATGGTTCGGACTTCGAAGGATCCGGAGCACAGAAATCCTCGGCGAGCTCCGAGTAGGCACGAAGAGTGAGGCTTCCGGCGGACTCTCGTTCTAGGTTGACATCATGGAAACTCCACGGTGCAACAGACACCGCCTTGGCGGCGCACTTGATGGCTTTGATTTGCTCCTTAATCTCAGGAAGCGTCGGATCCTTTCGATTTGGAACCATTTTGAACTCGATCAAGCGCTGGTTGTGTTCCTCCTCGTTCAGTTTGATGTGGAACAGAACTTTGAGTTTGTAGATGGACTTTTTCATGTCATCCCGGCGGAAGTCGAGTTGCAAAGTCAGCGTTCCTTTTCCGGCTGTGAAGATCCCCGAAACAAAAACGATTCCTGACGGACCGACCTCGAGAGACAATCCTTCCGGAAGAGGGCGGAACCTCAGGACTCTTATCGGCTCCGCGCTCTGCAGTTTCAGGAAGTCCAAACTCACGTTGAAAAATCGGCCAAGCTCAACATTAACGACAGGAATCACGAAGATCGGTTTTTCACATAAGAACAATCCCGGCAGATCTCGCCGCATAAACTTCAGTTGAGGCTGCGGTTTCTTCGTAGTGTCCAGACAGTCGAGCTTTCCATCGGGAATCTCTCGGTCTGTGAAGTAGTGCTCTTCCTTCGGTTCGGCATTCGGAGAGACGACGCTTGGTTTGAAGTAGCTCACGCCTTCCAGGACGTTTGGTTCTGATTCGAAAGTTTCACTGTCGGTTCGTTCCCACGACACGAGTTTGGGATAATGTCCACCAGAGCCATCCACCAAGCCGCCGTGCTCGGCTATCAACACCAACACCAACAGCACATAGAGCCTCATCGCGGCCTCGGGAACGGAACCCATCCGCGGCCAAAACGGAAGAATCGACCGATGCGGCAGAATTCTGAATGAAACGAGTCGGATAAAGCGTCCGACAAGCGCGCGCCGCCCGTTCGTGAGCTCGTTGTTCGGTTTGATTCGCTGTCAGCGCGGCGAACACTTGAAATGGAGAGTACGGCGACGATCACCACCACCGTCTGCTGCCGCTACGGCTCTACGGGTCCACGATTAGCTGACTGCCGCGCTCGTCGGCCGTCGGAGAGAGTTGCTCTCAACTCGGATTTTCAGATGCCGGTGCACTGAAACACCGCAACGTCTGCCAAACCGTTCGATAAACAAACGATGATCGTCAGCGCCGCAGTAGTGCACGTGCACGTCGGAGAGTGGCATCGTTCGGGCTTTATGATGATTTCGGCGGCGCTTACGTAATGCACTGTGTGTGTGTGTCTATTTAAAGTCTCACACTGATTTTCTGACTCATTCTTTTGACAGCCCGCCGCAACCACGACGGATTCTCGGAAAAGCCAACGATGAAGTCGTTGAGCTGAATTCACGTCAGCGTCGAGAAAGAGGAGCTGTGACTAGAGGTCAGCGTCGCGGAGTTCTAATCTCCTCGGAGCTGGATGGCGTCGGAGTCGTTTTCACTCAGCTAATCCTCAATGAAGAGAAGTTTGCGAAGTTTCAAAAGTTTGATCGCTGCTCGTCGTCAGAGAAAATGTTATTAACTCATCTCCGGGAGTTTCCCCTTGCATTTTCGTCTCTCATGTCTGCTTCTGTCTTTAGACTTCCACCATCGTCTGCTTTAGACTTGAACCAGATACGCGTCTCCCAGGGAGAGCTCAAGGCGTGACTCACTGCATCGATTCCGGCCGGTCTGGTGGGACCGCCCGCCTCTTGAAACAGTGTGCTCACCATCTAGGAAATGCATGATGGACAACGGACGAGTTTGAACAGGCCCGCAGTCTAGTAAATCTTCGACCTAAAAAATCATCACAGTTCAGCAGTTCACGCTTCGCTGCTGCGTAGCTGAATCTTCCGGCGCCTCGCTCGTGTTGCCCAAGTTCTGTCTGTCTGTCTGACTGAGACGAATATGTATCTACTGGGGTGCGGAAACTCGTCGTTCTTTCTTCTCTCGCGGATTTTATCTCGGAATCAACACTTTTGTCCTTATGTCATCACGCCATTTGACAGCTGCAGCGAGAAGGCGACGATCTCTCCCAACGAGGAGCCTCTCTCGGTCGATGACATGGAATCGTTGAAGTTTACGCCTGACTTCGAGGGAAAACTTCGAATTCAACGCGCTCCTCTCTGAGTTTCCGTCTCGAATCTTCGACGGTGCTGGAAATTCAAAAAAATCTCAAACGTCTCTAGAAAACCTGTGGCAATTGTTGCAGGTAATCTTGAACATCGGTTTGTCAATCCGCTTTGCCGCTATTTTTCGATTCCCTTCGTTCTGCTGAGGACCTTCGCTTCGCGAGTCGTGTCAAACATGGTCAAGAAGCGTGATTAATGACTACTTTGGTTACACTCCCGCTGTCTTCCAGGCGATAATTGTTTTATTGGCAGTAGCAGTCGGTGTCTTTGTCGCCGTCTGAAAATGATCAAACGACAAACACAGGTTTTAAACAGCCAATTGTCCTAATAAAATCAATGGAGAGACGGAGGAGTGATCTATTGAAGCTCGATTTCACAAACATTTGTTCGTTACACGCCTCCACGGTCACGACGTGATTCTGGAAAATCTCCGTTCCCTCGATTCGGAACCGGATAAGGAAGAATACGTCGTTGGGGAAAAATGTCTCCAAGCCATTCCTCGAGGGAGGTCCTGTCGTCGCGGAAGCCGTTAATGAAGGTCGACGTTCGAAACAAACCAAAAAATACGAAACCTGGAACCATGCGGAGGAAATCCTTTCGGTGCTGATGCTGTTTTCTTTTAAATCGAGAAACGAACGACCAACCAAACACCTGAGAAAATATACCTGAATATTGAAATCGTTGTAAATCATTCATGTTATTCCTTGTATAATGTCCAGAATGGAGGATTTTGGGGCTGTCAGGTGATGATTCACTGAATCACGTTTTGCAGCGTCGCCGGTTCTTCACTTGAATTGTTATGATGTCAATATTAGTGGATGACAGGCTCCTTGAAACGTTCAATGTTTGAAACGCACAGCGAGTGGCTAGCCATCTTCGGTGATAGGTCCACAAGTGGCTGCGTTCTTCGAGGAATCATCCGATTCGGTGATGAATTACTCGCGAACTTCGACTGCGGGATTCGATGAGTCATCAGAAACTACGGTGTCTTCCATCTCTCGAACTAAGACAAGACACTGACGTGGAACAGGAGTTCAGATCCTTCCTAGGGACGTAATGAGCGCTTGAGAATCCAATCACTTCCCTTTCGGCGGAGATTAGATGCGCGGATCTAGTATAGTCCCTCGTAGTTACATTTCGTCCCATAGAGTCATTTCCAGGTTACCGAGAAATGGTCGAGATCAAAACAATTTTGGGATGGATTGCGCTATAAATCCACCTAGATGTAATTCTCGCTCACGAGATGAATCATGTTGTTGCCAAAAACGAGTTCTCATGTCCAGCTCGGCCCGCTCTCACCGCCGTTTGACCGAGTTCAGGTTTAGTTAGAGAATACTCGATCCTCATTTCGGAAATGCTGACATTCGGAACCGAAATGAGGCATCTATCTGAAAGCAAAGCGTGAATCTCTCTCGAAGTGTATCAGTCAGCGTCAGCATCCCGAACTCTCGTTTCAAAAGACGATGGAAGGTTAAGGTTGTCGGAAAGAGGAATCGTTGAGTCAGCATCCACTTGTTGTTGTCCAAAGGGACCGGGGAAGTGGATTGGTCTTTCTCGTCGAAATAGAATTTGCGCCTCATCACACATCTCGCCCGAGGCTAGGGAAAATAGCTCTTGATCATGGTTTTTGCTCGAACTCCCAGCTCAGGTATCCGAGTCCCAGCTCGAGTCCGATCGAACAAATTCTCGATTCGCTCAATTAAACCGATTTGCACTCATTTCAATCGCATTTCGTCTAATTCGCTCGATGGAATGAAGACACGACCGTCACCCACGAAGTCGTGCACGGCTCGTCGCCTCCAATCTGAAATCGGAGGAGATTTTCCAGAATTTCCATCGGGGAAAATCGCGGATCGAGTTCACTCTGTCTGGAGTTCTCATCGAAGAAATTTCCAAGATATGATCTCACGAGAATTACTCTATCCCGGTGCTTCTTCGCGAGATAGCAACGGTCTTCCAAATATCCAACTCAGGACTTCGATGCACACCAACGATCAGAGAAGTGAACAGGCGGACCCGTTCGCCGATGAGCTCGTGTCTCTTTCCCTGAGCGGATGCCCTTCCTCCGGACGTTCTTTCCATGGACTCTTTCCCTGAGCCACGTGCGCGGTCTTCTCCGAGACCGCTGTTCGGATCTCAGAGTTCGGGACACAGACAACACTAACGGGGCCCGAACAGCCCTCCCGAGCTCGACGTCGAGACAAAGTTATAAAGATTCAGGAGAATGTCCTGAATTCAGGAGATTCATTTTATACTCGACTGATTGTGAAAATGGAAAACTCCTTCGTTTGATAATGTGATATCGTGACTGTGCGTGATTTTTTTGTGTGTGTGTGTGTGTGTATGTGTGATTCAATTTTCTTTTCATCGCAATCGGATTAGTGAGTGAGGCGCAGGAATATTACTTCGGTAAGTGGGTCCGGCTGAATGCTTACACTTTTCCGTTCCAATTCTTCAAAATCGTTTGGTACTCATCTCGGAATCGATGTGCACACATTGTGAACAAATGTATTATCGAGATTTTCCTCCGAAATTGATGAAGTTTCTGAAGGAGAAGTACTTCGGGGAAACAAGCGACATGGGGGAGGATTTCCTCCCTCCTGGACTTTGAGGTCGTGACATGACTTGTACTTCTCTTGAGAATCGAGGCGATTCACAACGACGTCCGCCAATCAATGCGTTTCAACCTCATCTCAGCCCGGAAACAAGATCTTGCTGCCAAACACGCGATCCGCCGGAATCTTCGTCGAGGAATCGGAGCCTCGGATATCTAGACTCTTGACAACATGACGAGTTTTGATCTCGCTCCACCTGTAACTGAAATGTCTGAGGAGTCTAGTGCTGTTCTGAAGCCGATTCAGCGAGGGAAAACACCTGACTCTCCACCGCAGGATAATTTGTCATTTGGTCTTGACCGGATTCGAAGCTCGAGCGCAAGCATGCCCGCCCGCCGGCTCATCGAGGCGTGGTATTTGACATTAAGCTTGCCAATAAATAACGCGATGGTGTTTTCTGCGTCCGTCTGTGCTTCTATGATCTATCAACAGAAAAACAACATTAGTGGCCTCGTAAGATGGTTTACAACTGGCGTTTGTCTACGTTTGTTTTTCGAGCGGCTGTTTGTGAGCACCCAGTTCCCATGGATGGCCGCGCGGCGCCGCCGTGGAGAGCTGTCCAGTTCCCCGTCGGCTTCCAACAGGCCACTGATACTACCTTCTACTCACATGCGCGCTCTCGCTTTCTCTGCCGGGAATCTCGTTCGGTCGTCAGTCGGTAACGACGAATGTGTCGGTCGGGAGAGGCCTCCATCGTGGAACACAGCGCGAGCACTATGTCCTAGCAGCCGCAGTCGTCATCGTCGTCGTCCAGACCGCTCGCCTGTATGGAAGGTAGGCTGTAAAGTTTTGGCATCGCCGAGCTTGCCCGCAGCCCGACGGCCATCCGAGAAGCACGAGCAGGGAAAAGAATCACGTCAGAGATCTCAAACTCTGAGATTCTATCGATATGAGTCAGAAGATGACCGAACAGCCTTCATTGATGCTTGCCAGCCGCTCGTTTCTCTTTTTTCCGTGGCAAAACCGCTTTGAAGCTTCGTGAGCGAGTCCGCTCAGCAGTTTTCCGGAAGGAGGAGTCCGTTCGGAGAAAACGGAAAGAGTTCGGAGGACTCGTCGGAATATCGTTTTCCAGACATCTTCTCGCTCGGAGGAGTAATGCCGAATATTCCCGGAACGGCGTCGCCGTGTTTCGGCAGAGACAGATTTCCTCTTACCAAGAAACGAAGCTCCGTGCCCGTCCGTTTGACAACCGACCGAGAGGGGAAAAACTAAGAGAGACATCGGGAGAAATACCGAGACACACTCGGGTTGAAGGGCTGAGTGAGACTAAAAGCAGCGAGGAGCCACGAACCGGCTATTCGACGATCGGAGAAAAACTCGAAGGAAAAACCTTGCCGATCCGTCTCGCTTCCATATCCGTGCGTCAGACGATTCGCCCTCATAAAAACAAATTCTCGAACGGTTCCATGATGGCGCGCTGTTTGAAAAGTTGTGCATGCTTCCGAATTCCAGTGCTCCCTCATGATCCTTTTTCTTCCAGAGGTATTTTCCACGAATTCTTCATCCTCTAATCATGACTTTCTCTCCAACCTATATAGTTCCAACTATTCTGTACGAGAGAAGAGGTTTGGAGTCGAATAATGAATTGAGCTTTTTTGATCACAAACTTTCGATTAGGAGAGCGCGGCTCCGGCAAGCTATGCTGTAACATATCAATTCGCGCACCAGTCGGACTTGTTTCTCGCTTTTGTAGAGAGCGGCGGCTATGGTCATACCTGTCGCTGACACGCACTACACGCTGTCATACCTGTCATACGGTTGCGCAAATCTCGCACGCGACCGTAGTTGTATTGACTCGCCTACGCAGTCTCTCCTCGCTGGACGCCAGTGCAAGTTGTCCGGAGGCCAATATGCAGGGCGAAGCTCATTTCTATCCTACATCCCTCCCATGCTCTTTTTTCTATACAAATATGTCGCATCTATGACCGGAGAACTACGAACAGCTCGCTCCTGTTGGCGTTCGCTCTCGCGCCAGTCAGGGAGAGTGAACAACCGTTAGGTTCCCGGGTCGACTCCCAAAGGGACAAGCTCAATTGGGGAGAACAAGTCGGGGCCTTAGCACTGAGCTCCTCGAGGGAAAGAAGAGAACGATGGTGTCTTGTTAGCGGAGACTCAGTTCACTCGCGTCATCGATGTATACGACAAATAACAGACATTCGGTCAACGCTCTACGACGGCGGACTAATGAACGTCACAGCTCGAGGCAGATCTGAAGACAACGGTCCGAACGCAAACACAATGGAAGAACGAGAGATCCTCCAACCTTGACTCGATCACCAGGTAGATCTTGCTCTAGTTTTCGGGGCGCATTCTCCATGGAGTAGCCGTGCTACTAGCACACGAGTCCGGTGTCGTGATGAGGCGCCATCCCCCACGTTCTCTTCCCGTGTCCGTGGAAGCCTCAGCAGCCGAGAAAACTCGAATCAAGAAGAGATTCACCATGAAGTTGCCCTGTTCGCGTTTGTTGGCTTCCAGTGCTCGCGCATAGAACTCGACAACGTCGCGTTTTGTTTTGTCTTTGGTATCTCCCAGTTACCTACGCTCCGAGCTAACCCCACACACGCGCTAATTACATCAGCTTCCGTGGGAAGTGCGGTTTGGTCAGTTTTTCTTGCTGGCCTATTGGTGTGGCCACGGGTTGCCGCTACCAGATAACTCTTTTGGCTTTCCGGTGAGGGAGGAGTATCTCCGGCATCTTCGGGGTTCGTTCGCGCCACACCAGAAAGTTAATCGACGAATGTTGAATCAGTCTCCATGATTTCTCCCCACTTTCGTCAACATTCACTTCTTGATTGAACACTTGCTGCTTTTATGGGCTGTTGAAAATCAGCTGCATCTCGAACCCGGTTTCTTTAACTCGGGGATGACAGTGAGGTATGTCAGCTCTTGTGAAAGGGCTTCCATTCGAGACCGAACGACGGACAGATTGAGTGACTGACTGACTGACTGACTGACAGACACAGTCACACTCATACTCACCTACTCGGAGCTGCTGAACTTGACAACTTGCCCTCGTTAAAAGACTACCAACCCTGAACGAGGAGCAAGTGAGTGGGGACGAGATAGAGGCGGCAAAGGGAGACAAGTTTATATAAGAGTGAACGTTGTCAGGAACGAAGACCACATATTTCCCGAGAAGAAGAAGGAAAGGAACTTGAATAAAGTATACCATACTGCGCAAATCACACCAGGGAGACGTGAGCACCCCGCAGCACCGAATTCAAAAAAGTTTGTCGATCGGTGATGACAACATTGTTTTTCGTCCACTGAATTGAATGTCAGGGGGAGCGTGGAACGTGCCTGAGCTTGGAAGTGAAAGTTATCCTCTTTCCTCTGCAACGATGCAGTCCGACTCCATTTCCTTCGCGCTCCGATTGTCCAATTGTTCGCGCGAGTAGGGGGAATTCGAGCGTCGAACGAAGTGTCAAACTATGTCTACGATCATCTATCAAATTCCATTGAGCGAAATACGAGAATGTCGAGACGTCGGGCTGCCCCATGTCCCCCTGGTCCCATTTCCTCTTATGTTCCAAATGAATGACGAATCGCGGACTTTATTTAAAAACTGCACCGACTCGGCGAATTCCGAGCCAGCGCAAATTGAGACGGAGCCCTTATTGGTTGCCTGAGACCGCGTCGATTAATCTTCAGGGAAAGAGTTAACCTAAAGCTAAAGCCACTGCTTCATGTCGCTTTCTTCTCCTCCAACTGGTCTTCATTCTTCTTCACCGAAAACGTTGCCTGAAGTTCGGCGTGATCGAAACAGCAAGTTCTCTAATCTGTTCTATCGATTCAGATACTGGAACAACGCCACCCGCTCGCGTTCCAAACCCTGGTTTATTGAGCGAGGTCGAAGTGCTAGTAAGAGCCGTTCATCCACCGAAGCTCCGCGTTCGCGCACAAATTAACTCAGCGCTGGATGAACGAAGTTAAGCAAGAGATCCGAGGTGCATCCAGCCTCTGCAGATGACAAGTCTACTTGAAATGCGTCTCGACATCCTCTGAGCTCGCGTAGCATCTGTTCAACAAAAGCGGCCGCTCTCTCCTCCATGCAGTCACAACACACATCAGATTCTGAACGACGACACCTGCGATTGAGTTGACGACAGTACTCAAAATCACTTGGAACTCCTGCGAAACCATAGTTTGCGATTGCGTAACGTAGAGCTCAAGACACCTTCGCCTTTTTTTGCCGATGGAAACTGTCGGAAACCGGCGTTATGTCTCGACATCCGTTCACTTCGGCCACAGAGTATCGAAACATTTCATCGATCGATTGATCGACCGACTCCAAGAATAATTTCCCCGGTAAATGAGCTGCTCGACCGCCTTTTCAACGTCCAGAACCGCAGTGAACGGAGCTCAACGACCATAACGCGGGTTCCCGAAGCCGCGGCTTTTACTGCGAGAAGCCGAAGCAATATTCGGTCGAGGGCGTGCGGACGATTAAGCAGAGGCCGGCCAGTAATGAGGGCCTCGATTGAAGGGAGTCGAGGGGAGACGGAGGGGCAGGCGGCAGAGCTGCAAATAGTTTACACATGGTGCTCACACACACGCCAGCTTCCAATAATAATTCGATTCAAGCAGGGCTCTTGTTATAGCTCAAGTGGAAAGATCGCAGCCGAGCGCGTTCACGTGACAGGCCCGCTTGCGTAACGGTCGAACCCTGCTACTTGACTCGATTGCTGACTGATTGAGGTTTCAGAACGTTCTGAATCTTCCGAATCCTGGAAGTTCTGGAAATTTGAAGAATTCTCAATGATCTGGGGGGTTGCCCAGACCAGGGGGTTCAGCGGGATCGAATCCCACTTGGGTAATTTGGGTTGTTTGCTATGTGAGCTTCGTTCATGCGGGTCGACCACCCACCCACCTCGTCACCCGCCCAATCCGAGCCGAAAAGCACCCGAGGACCCCATGAAACGCCAGCTTGGGTAAACCTTTGACTGGAGTCGCAAGGGACAGATTCGCACCTGCTTCCGATAGGAGAGGTTGCGGTTGCTGTGTTTCTTACTGACTGGTGAGATAAAAGTCCCGCCAACCGAGCTCTGAGCCGTGCCGCTTTTCGATCGATCTCTTTTCATCCTGAATTCTCGAGACTGGAATTGGGCTGCTTCTACCACTCGTGGCGAATCCACTTGTTGTTCGAGTTGAATCAACATCAGGTCTCATAAAATGAGGTTCATTATTTAGAGGCGTCTCGTGTGAAAGCGTCCCGCCTCGTTTTCCTCCGCCTGACTCACAAACCTCCTCCACAGCGGATGCTAACTACGCGGTAACTAATTCACCCCTAATCTCGGTCTCAGAGCCTTTGTCTTGCTTGCAAAGCAAGGAAGCTGCTCCCACCCGGTCTCAGGGTCTCAGGGCCGACGGTTGCGGTGTAGGTGGCCACAGAGCTGACTTCCAAAACCTGAGCGAGTCCCTGCGACGAGAACCATGGAACGCTCGGGTGCTTCAGTTTGGCGCACGGAACGGGGTCTCGCTGAAACTGAAGCAGTGCTGAGGACCGATACCACGCGAGGGAGAAACTTTGTTGGGGCTGAGGAATCGGAGAACGAGAAAGGCGAACTTCCGCATGGGGTTGCTATGCGAGTGAAGCGGCAAGCGAGGTTCATCGTTATCTCCGTCCGGTGACTTCAATGCACGTCGCGTCGTTCTATTTATCTCTGTGACGACTGATTTGAACTCTCGTTGCCCTAAATCGTCGAGAGACGACGGACTTTTGTGAGTCGGAGGAGTCCCCGAAATTAGAGAAGTCATTTCGCTTTTCCATTCGCCGCGTGTTGGGTTCGAACGGCTCGATACTCTGTCCCTTCGTTCGATTGAAATATTTTGTTGAAACTTTCGGAAGGAAAGCGTTTTCGAATGTGAAATGCACTCACAGTCGAGCCAGTCGAGTAGATTCCAGTTGAACCGCAGTCATCGGTAAAGTGTTCCGGGTCGGTGTGTTGTCTTTGGTAATGGCCTCCATCTCGGGTGACTGCGCCGGAGATCTAAGACACTAAGTTGGTGGCTCGGCCGACTCTGACCCTCTGCTTCTCCGTCCACAGATTCCAAATTTAGTCAAACGCTCGGTGAAGAGAGACCCCGTTTTAGACACGACTCCGAACACAGCATCGTAGTCAGTCACTCAACCAGCCAGCCAGTCAGTCACTGACTCCGTCTGCCACCCAGTCGGTCGGAGTCCATTACACCTGCAGCGAGCTCACGAAGCTTTTCCCGAGGAACAGTTCCTCATAGAACGGAATTTCATCTCCAAAGTTTCCAGCCTAAAACTTGTTGTTCATTGTTTCTGAGCGGTGTGAAAGGGGAGCATATCGTCTTGTGGCGTTGGTAGTCGTCGTCGTCGTCGAGGGGAAGTCTTGAATTCTCCACCGACTCGATCCTTCGAGCTTCAGAATCCGGCTCCGTAGATCTACTCTGTGCGCGGATTCCGCGGCTTTGCTGCACCGTTTCTCCGGAAATTTCCCTCTCTGATCGAGACTTCACTCCAGAGAACGAAACGCAAGATTTTTGGCAAGAAGTTGGCATACCAAAGGCTTGACACCTCTTCCACAGAACTTCGGTTAAGGCTGGCTGAGTTACCTTCTCCTTTTTGAAGACGGGCCGATCGGAGCCCAGTCAAGTAGAAAATACAAGTTGCAGCACGCCGACATACGTCGCTGGCGCCGGGTTGAAGTCCCCTGCCGCGAGCCCGACTTGTGGGACGGATGCCGCTCACTAAACCGGCATCCACAGAGTAGAACCCAACACCAAAACCTATTACAAGAGGAGCAACCAGGGTCGGGGAGGGGGGCGGGGGAGAAAAATCGGGTAATGCTACGGCGAAAACTTCTTCCCCTGCCCCAACTCCACAGGTGAGAATCGATCTCGGCGGATATTCCTCGTTGTGTCGGACGCGCATCTTTCACAATATGAAGCCCTTACGGAAGAACTCTGACGAGGCTTCTACCTACGACGGCGCACCTTTTGAAAAACGAAGAATGGAGAGAAGAGAAAAAGCATTGCTCAGCACTGCAATGAGCGCCGGGAGTTGGGCGAAGGCACGAAACAAAGGGGGAAGAGAGAAAAAAACTTCAAAGGAAGAGTTCAGACAGGAGAAGAGAACCTCACGTGGCGTTGTTCAGGAGTCCAGACAATACAGAGCTCCCGCGTCCATCCCTATCGTCGTCGTACGAGAATCGCAGTCGTAACGGGTCCGAGGCATGCTGCTATTTCCATTTACTCGACGTATTTTCTTCGTTTTTTCTATTTCGCTTCTTCGTCTTTCACTTCCTCATCCCTCGTTCGTTTGGGTGGTAGCTCGGACCGGGTGGAAGCTAGCAGGGATGAAGAGCGTCTCGTATTCGCTCCTCATCCGCCTGCCCAATAACAGTTGCCGAGCCATCGATATCGAAACAAAGGGGAAAAAGAGTGGTTCGTAAAATAATTGAGAAGCTATTTTTCAAAACATTGTTACGGCCAATGGGGAATCGCAGTGGGAGAAAAATTGCATCTAGGCTTCGCTGGATACCGTCTGGTGGACGTTGCAGCTTGCTTTGTGTCATTTTTCTCCCGAGGAAGAGAAAGGGGTTTCCTCCAGGGAAGGAAATTTCCAATCAAACCATGGGATTTCATGAGCTCTGGATTTCTTGACGTCTCCTCTTTTTGTCTTGATGTCAAGACATTCAGAACGGTCGCAATCTTAACTCAAGCTATCTGGGGTAGGGATGAATCTCAGCTTCCAGTTCAATGTGCACTCAGTACCGAAGATCCACTTTATTGGGGCTGAGATATCCAGGTATTATCCGACCATCACTTTTATTTACATTCTTCATTACACGATTATCGACTCATCCATTAACATTGGTATATACATCCTTCATTACACATTTATCAATTTATCTATTTACATGTTTACATTCTTAATTAGACATTTATCAATTTATATATTTACATTCTTAATTGCACATTAATCTATTTACATATTTACATTCTTAATTGCACATTTATCTATTTACATATTTACATTCTTAATTACACATTTATCCATTTTCTATTCATGTATTTATATACATATCCATGTTGATGTGGAAATTGCACCGACAGATCCACATATAATATGATGAAAAATTATTGTAACTGGGAAGTTCGGGCATCATTCTTCGATCATCCTTCATCAATCCATGGATAAATTGATAAAATGTCGACTACATTTATCATTTCCGCCCAATTCCAAGGTTGAACAATTGAAATCTTTCATCCATATAATCATCGAGTCTTGTGGATAGATGGAAGATCGGAAATGAATAATGCCTCAACTTGCAGGCCTCGAAATGACCAATTCTCGAATTCCCAAGCTTTGATTTCGTCTTCTCACCGATTACAGCGTTCTCGAAATCGCAGATAAGGTGTGAAGTGAAAAGGTCTACAGTACAACCTCGATTATTTCAACTCTGCGGGATAGGCCGATGGGACACATCCAAAAGCTTCTTTTTTGTAAGAATTCCGCCTGTTTTTGAACGGTCGCTCATTTGGAGAGATACATAAGAGGAAGATCGGCAGGACACATTGCCTGACCAGAGTTCTTCAATTCTACATTTTGAGAACACCGACATATAAATATAGAGACTCATCCTAAAACCACGATAATTCATCTACGCTCGGACAACTAACGTATTCTCCAAAATCATAGCTAAAATCATAGTAGACTGATTATGGCGTCATTGCAACACACATTCATCTGGCTACACGGTGACAATAGAAGCAGCATCTGAACAGTGTTTGTTGGAGAGTCCGGCTCAATGATGTGATCTCCCTGATCTCCCTTGCGATTAAAATATGAATCCATCATTTGAAGAGATTTTTTCCCGAGTGAAGTCCTCCATCCCTCCTTAATCATCATGTTTCAAATCATTCTGCCTCAGTTAGCGTGCAAACAGAAATCCCAATTCAAAAATCGGTCTTAGAGTCCAAGACTGAGGTTACTTTTGCCTTCTCTCGATTATTTCAACCTTTCTTCGCATCAATAAGTTTGAATAATCGAGATTGTACTGTATATTGGATGAAAGCCGAACCATACTACGCTTATTGGATGGGTATCAATTTGAGGTCTGCGCTCAGAATCAGCTCCACGCAGGTCCGGAACTATGCAGGTGATTGTCAGTATTGATAAGACAGGTACTGGAAGATAAGATCCAAGTGCACAGCCATCCAGGTCGATCCTTTGGGACACTCTGATTGCCGTGCATCCGCTGGAACCGTGTTTCTTTTGAGTTATTTATTGATGTCATGACTCAAAAACCAGGAGCTCGTTAGCAGGTAGTGAGCGGTTACCCTGATGGACCGGCACAAAGCGATGCAAACCACGAGTGTTTGTCGATGAAAACCCTGAGGAGTCATCAGACGGCTCGAGGCGGGCGGGCAAGCGCCCAGGTAGGAAGGCGAACAGCTAAGCATGCCTGTGGCCATGTGGCGCAGTAACTTCGTTGAAGATACTTTCCTCACCCATTCAATGTGTTTCTGTTCTCGATGGAGTTCCAGCCCTCTCTCAGACCACCTGCTGCTCTGAGATGTGAATCATCAATTCAGCAACCCGAACGCGTCTTCGTCGACGAGTAATAGTTATGGGGGATGCCCACCCCGGCGCCTTCAGGGAAATGAACAATCCCCGCCCCGTCCTGGATCCTTGGGCAACTCTCCTGGATATGGCTGCTTTCACTTCATCGAACACCGGGTGTGAATGAAAATGGACGGACGATTTTTTCGCTGTTGCTTCCGGTGTTCGGTGTCTCTGTTCTTACGAATGTGTTTGACCGGCTCTGTTTTTATTCACGTGTTTGTTATGTGTCTGCAGCACTCTATTCCCATCGGTGTGGGGCTCCGCGAGGGCCATGGGTTTATGTGTGATTGCCAGCCAGGGTCTGGATTGGATCAAGATAACGGCTCCGATAAACCGCTCGGCCACGAACCATACGACAAACAAATGAGCTGATCTCCACTTGGCAATGGATCAGGTACGGTTTTGATTCTCGAAACCGAGTGAGGGATCGCTTCTCCAAATACAAATGTTGAATTCCAATACAACGAAACATCGTCGGGGCCAACAAAAATCCCTCGTTTCTCCGGGAATTCTCTCTTGGTCTTTGTTTACCACGTCGAGAATCTATGTGACTGCCGTGTAGGAATGCCCGCCACCATCCAATCTTTCCGTGGAATGTTCACAAGATCACGAGACGTTTTTTACGTTCGGGCGACGACGGGCTCGAAAGGGAACCGGGACTCGCGTTGTCGGAACAACACCGCCGCCCTCGCTAAAGGATGGCATTTGCGCTTCCTGCTTTTTCCTCTCTCTTTTTTTTTATAGCGTTCATCTATTCACTCATTGTATCCGGACCCCGACAGCCTCCCTTGGCGTCGAACGTAAAGACGACACAAACAAAGAGCAGCGTGAGCGCACGTGCAAGCGACAAAGCCGACGTTTTTGGAACCATGCTCAAAACTTGCCTCACGCTGAGAGCAACACGTGAGCAGCCGCCGCCGCTGGAACCGAAACTCCGGTGCGCGGGTTTCCACCAAACCGAGTTCACCGAAATGTCGCCTCCTCCGAGGACAGGGGAGAGCATCAGTTATTTCCTCCTTCTTCCTCCTGTTTTGGGTGCGTTCTCGTCCCAGAGGGACACGAGCGATGACATCCTGAATCCGAGTGGCTCAAAGGATTCTCCTTTTGTTGTGTCTGCCGACATGTGTGCAGATTGGATTGACTCTCGAAGCATCCATCGAGTCTGGAGAGTTCCAAAACCGAGGACTACGGCGAAGACAGACTAAATAACTTGCTTCGAAGGATTTACTGTTTTGACAGATTCGATCGGAACGCTGTCTTGGGGGAAAACGAGTGAAAAAAGGAAAGAGAGCGAAAACGAACTACGACAACAACAATCAGGACAAAACAGAAGCGTGAACGAACGACCGAACGAGCTCCGAGCTTATGCAGAGCGTGTGTGCTCAGCGTACCGCCTAATACGGTACCTGGCGTAACTAGCGGGTAGGAAAAAGACGGAGTGGCCCACGGAGCCTGGACCAGGGTTCAAATGTGAGGGTGCTTATTAGGGTTACGGATGACACTCTGCTTCGCTCGGATTGAGGCCTCACTGAGCAGCAGCGATGCAGTCGACCCACGGATCAAGTGACTGACGGAACGAGCTGCACGAGACTGTCAATCTCCGACGTGCTCACGTACGAGCGTGCCATCCGTCTGCAAGGAATGTGATGCGTTCGAGACCGAAAAGCGAAAAGCGACGTAGGGAGTTTTCAATTGCCGGCGGAAGATATCCTCTGTTTCTCCTCTTCCGTTCCTTGGACTCTCTTCCTGCTAAGTTTCCGCTGCTTGTTTCCCGAGCAAACGACGGGAATGATGAGGGAAAGACAGGGAAAATGGGAATTGCGTGAAATAACATGATTTCTTTCAGAGCGTTGATCAAGGGGAAAGAGGGGAGGGCGACACATTACGTTCACCGATGTCCCGTTGTTATCAACGGGGAACTAATGATACGATCCGGCAGGGTCAGGTAACGGAGCCGCACTGACACCACCCAACGTATGAAGACGATGTTGGTTCCAATAGTTTGAGAGAAATTTGAAATTCGCGGGCAACCCCAGATGACCGGAGAATCGAAAGACCACGCTGGAAACCTGTGAATCCTTGGAACATCAATCCATGAAAGGAAAGGAGAAATTATCTTCGCTGTTAACTTATCATCAAACAATAATTAATCTATTATCGACATCGGAAACTTACCCGAACATGGCGTTTGAGACTTATAGATTCTTTTTGGGGCATCCCGGTCTGAAAGAAGTGGTTCCCACGGCAAGTGATGACAACAGTCCACTAGAATGAACACTCGTAACGATATGAATCAACCGTGTCGGCTGCTTCTCTTGCCGATTAGATTGTTGGCGAAGCTCCCACCGTCGACGAATCGAATTCAAGAAAAGAGATATGGCCGGGGCGAATGCAACGGATTTTGAGGTTCATTAGTTCGAGTTCTTCTGACTTATTCTCCGATGGACTTCCGGGAGCTTTTCCGGAATCACGTTTTTTGAAAATTCAGCGACACGGCTTTTGAAATTGTTTGGAGCTTCGGTGGGGTGCGGATTTGCTTTGACGGACTGAGAGAAATCAAGAAGGAAAGAACAATCAAGGGTTGAGAGGGAAATAATTCGAGTATACGAGAAGTGCTCGACTCGTTCGTGACCGAAACAGCGATTGAAAGGCTCCCGTGCTCACTTCCAATCTTTCATCGAAAATTCACTCCTGACCGTTCGCTGGCCGCTGGCATTTGGACAAAGGAGGGTGTGATGATAATTATTAGCGAATTTATCTTTCTCCTAATTGCCCATTAGCCGTCATTGTGTGTAAACAGCTCAGGATTAGGCGGCGCGTGTCCTTTCACGTGCGTGAACAAAAACTATTTCTCGAACATCGGTTCTCAGTTCTCTAGCTCTTCGTAAAGCTTCGATTCAAGTCACTCTCCACCAGGTCAACGGTTTTTTGTGGTCCGCATTCATTCCTTGCGTTGATCAGATCTCGAATTCTTCGAGTGAGAGCAGCCGAATGGAATCAACGAGAGGTGGAGGCCTTTGATATCGATGCATTAGATGTCACAAACACTGCGCAGAGCTGAAGCTAACGACCAGATCAGATCAAGTTTTCGAGGTCGGACCCCAGGGAGACGACGACCTCGTTGCCGCTGTCCTCGACGGCGCCATGATGTCGCCGTCGCAAAGGCCTTGACTCATTTTAGTTTATCAGCTTATTATTACTGATCCTCGTCCCCCAACCCTTCGCCGTTCCCGTTTCCCGTCTATCCCCTATTCTTTCTTGTTTCGTGGTCAGCATGGGCGCCTGGGATAGAGGATGAAATCGAGAAAAACGTCGACGACAGTTCGACCCCCGAACCGGAATTTTTGACGACAGTGCCTCGAATTGTTTCCTCGTCGTAGACTTTCGAAGGCGCCGTTGTTGAGGGATGATGAACGATGCTCGAAGAAACCATTCGTTCCTTCAGGTCCGAAAGAAATCCAAAGGAGCGAGCTTCTTGATTTGGGGACCGATGGCAGACAGGACCGAGGTTCATCAGGGAATGTTCAGGGCGTTTCATTTACAAATCGAATAATTATCTTGTCCGCGAGTACTCCATTCATCTCCATTAATTGTTCGTCCCACATCCAACAGTCGGTCCCCGCAACAAAAGCAGAAGCTTTGGTCTCTTTGTTTCGACAGCGATCAACTGCTCATTTGGCGTCCGGGCTTCACTGCATGAATGTCGCTGCCGCGATACGACATTCTTGTGTAGTACGGCATGCCTTCCTTTTAAAATCACCTCATCGAGATCGATGTACTTGGAGCATATCGAGAATTTCCGCCATTTTTGTTCCTCAGGAACTTCACGAGACATTGAGCTGCTTGTAGCTCGTGAACTCAGTTCACCTTCGAATTCCACGGAAATTCGAGGTAATTTCCTCGTCTAGGAAACGGACTCGGTATTATGTGTCACACAGAGATGATTCTCACCGAATGGAGAACGTTGAGAACCACGAGTTCTCACTCAGCTAAAACAAATTACAACTCAAGTATCGGATTTGAGGCAGTGTCGTCCTGCATAGACGCACTTTATGCGATGTCCAGCGCGATGAACAGCAAGATACAACAGCGTCAACGCTTGGTACGGAGTACCGGATACCGTATTGAGAAATTCAACGAAATGATAGAATCGCGACAGAGTCAGCTTGAATGTCGACTCTGAGAAGAAGTTCTCTTCCCGCTGACGAACTCGGCCTCGCGGGCCGTGTTGTTGGTTTGTATGATCGTCGGCTCAGACATCGTGTTCTTCAAGAGGAGGGGTTGGACAGGAGGAGAAGAAAGCGGGCAAGGAACTGGGCATACGTGTTCTGCCTCCTAAACGCCGCGAACTCGTCGTCCGAATCCCCTATGGCACCTCCTCTTGTACCCCAACGTCTCGCGGTCCTCAAGAGGGTTGCTCATCTGATTTGGCTGCAGCTATGTTCATTCGCTTCAGCCACTGCGGACATCGATCGAACTTGAAAGAGAATTTTTTCTCGCGTTTGCTCGCCCTGCGCGATTGTTGGCCTGAACATTATCTCGTTTCCATCCGCGTTATTTCATCTGCATATCTTCGATAGAGACAGACCAGAGCAGAATGATGGAAAAGTCCTACGAACACGGCATTCATCTCTGAAAGCAACGACGATTTCTGATTTTGGTTGAGTTGACGAATTCACTAATTCTGAGTTGGTCAGTCGGCAATGTTCTCGATGTGGGGAACGAGGGCATGACTGAAAAGGTTTCGAAAAGATACCGAAAACCGATTTTCGAATTTTCCCGTTCTCGCCGGAAACAAAGTCCGAAGATCGACAATGTCAGCCAAAAGATCTCTCGGAGTTTCCGAAGTTCACGTTTCATTCCACAATGCTGATAACGATTCGTCTGTTTTCCTTTTCCAGGCGGTGATGAAATGGAGACGGAAAGCCAGAAGTCCATCGTTGAGGTGAGTGCGTGGAAAATCGAGTCTTCGATGAAAAAATCCATCTAATCAGATGTTTCAGGAGAACAAAAAACTCGGTTTCGAACTCCTGTGTGAAGTAAATAGAAAAGAAAGAGAGAGAGAGAGATCTGGAGAGCAGTAGAAGTGTGAAGATCCATATCAACTCCGGAATATCCGACCGCCGCCGGCGCTTCCTTCTTCACTTCTTTTTGAGAAATTCAACTTTTGTCCAAGCCATGGCTGTAAACAATCAAGATGTTTACCTCCTCTGACGGTGCAACTTCGTTTCGTCTCAAAAAGCGGACGAATTCACCTTGAGATGGCTCATCTCTGAGCGCAACTTGGAAAATGTTGAAGTTCGGCTTCACGATTCCGTATTCTGGAAAACCCAAGTTTTCCAAACTTGTTCCCACCCTGTGAGATTTCTGATATTCAGATGGATATGATTTTCGGGAGGAATTCCCGACGTTGTCCGAGTATTCGTCAAGTTTCGAATTCATGAGTTTTCTCATCTCGAGGTAACGGATTGCGCACTCGCGGCTTGTCCGGCGGTGGCCGCAAAAAGTGGGTCGCGGAGATGTCCTCTGCTCCCTGATTCCGGTGTTTTTTTCCTTCATCCTCTCGGCGTGTCGTAGTCCCAGGATGAATAGCAATGGAGTCATTTTTTCTCTCGAGCGAGCTTCCATTCATTTCGGGACTGCCTGTTGCTCGGCGCCGTGCCTTCAACTCAGTTCAGGATAGTCATTTTAATTAAGCGTCCGCGAGCCAACGAAGCCCCCCCCCCTTGGTCGTTCCCGAGTTCCTCCTTTCGCATTTCCCACCATTCCTCGTTTCCTTTCCCGTTCCTCGCGGAGTCCGAGTTGCCTTCGTTCAAATTTACTTCACGGCACGCGCTCGGCGGACCCGCTGTTCGAAAATGTTTCTCGCCTTCGGAGCTCTGCCGGCTTTTGGGGGATGAGACAGGGTTCGCGCGAATCAATGGAAATCGGAAACGCGTCTTTTCGGTGTAGAACGGCGCTCGCTGGAACGACCCTTTGGATATTTTACGCCTGGCTGCGAGCTCTCCAAGTTCCGAGAGCAGATTAAGGTCATCGAGCGAACTTCAGTTGTGTGGATGACATACGCAAATGAGTCTAAACGAGCCTTCGACAACGGGACGATTTTCATCCCTTTCTCCTCCGAAGTTGGCGGAATCGATTCGACGCCATTCCGAATCTATGCTGGAGCGAGTCGCATCGGAAACGAAATCGAGGTTTAAGAGAGGAATAGAGAACTCTCAGCCACTTTTTCGTCGAGATCTCGTTAACTGATTCATGAGAAACCCCGGAAATTCCGGAAAACTTCGAGATATTAATCACTTGGGAGGGGGGGAATGGGGTGAGCTTTTGGAAGTTGTGGGAATTACTGGAATACCCAGCCTGGTTTTCTGTTTAGTTGTCAACTGTGACTCCGCCCTCGCCCTTGCGAAGACGATTGATAGAGAAAAGTGTCACTCTCACAGCGACAAGACTTTCCTGTCGCGCGTGGGTGTCGAGGACGACAATGTGCTTCAAAGATGAGTTAGATAGCGTTCTGTCGCAGTCGATTCGTCAACATCAAACCATCTTGACAAACTCGGTTTCACAGCAGCGATCGGTCTCCGTTCTTTTCCGATCGGGAGTTTGACTTTGAGATGCCAGAGGGGAGAAAAACATGACGGTGTTGTTTCATCTTTCAGATCTACGTGGACTGGGCTAACCATTACCTCGAGCGGAGTCGGATCGCGCGGCCTCTCGTAGAACTTGAGCGAGACGTCAAGGATGGGACCTTGTTGGCCCTCCTTATCGAGGCGGTCGTTGCGTGCAAAGTCCCCGCCATCAACTTCAGTCCGGATACGTCGCAACACATGGTGAGTTCTCTGATTCGATGGAGTTCAACACTCGGTTCATTCCATTCACTTCGAGTTCTTTCCACAATTTGAGCGACATTTTATCAATTTATTTCAAAATTAAAAGCTTATTCGTGGCAGGTAAAACAAAAATAGCGAATTCGAGATTGACTTCATGTCGAAAACTTTCGAGGCGACAGAATTCGTCAAAGAGAATAGAGGTCGATAATTCGCAGAGTCCGAAGTCGTCTTCCAAACTTTCCGGTCTCCGTGAATGGCTTGCGAACTGAAAAACTTTTCGAAATCGTTGATTCTGAGCTCAGCATGGCTATGAACGATGATCGGACCCAACATCGAGTGACTGAGTGAGTGTCTCGATGTTCCAATCAGGGTTTGATCTCGTCGAGAACAAAGCCGTCGAGAAGACAGCCCCGCCGGCCGGCAGACATCGAGAGGAGGGCTGAGAGATCAGAGTCTGCCACCATATTTGCTGCCCGCGCCGACGGGCCGGTTACTCAAGAAGCCGGCCATTGATGTTCAATGAGGCCCGGGCCCGAGCCCGAGGGTGCCCCTTGGATGGACTCGGCCAAGCACTGACTGGATGCTCGTTCGTCCGTCGCTTGAATAAAGAGAGAATCCGTCCTAGCGAGTATTTTGAGCAATTAAACAAAGTCCCTGCAATTCACCGCCGGCCGATGAAATGGAGCGCTTGACGAGAGCGGCCTCGTCGACGGCCACTTCACACTCGAATTCGAGTCAACGATGAAGCGCGGGAGGAAACATCGAGCTGACCGATAAGCTCTTACCAAGAACAATCCACTCTGAGCTCTTCTTCACTGTTCCAATGGGGACGTGGATCCAAACGAAAAGCTGCCACTGCAGTCGTCACAGAGATCCAGTGCCGGAACTCGAGCCCTAGAGTTTTCTCGTTGAGTTCGTTATAACGGAAGACATCCCGTTACAACGAACTCATCGTCTCGCGGCATCACACGAGTTCGTTGCGCAGGAAGTTTGCTGATAACGAATCGAAAAAGATCTGCGTGTTGAGCTCCTGTCGGCAAGTGTCGCGAAGCGTCAAAGATTCCCTCTTGGGTCGCGAGGTTTCTTCAAGCCTTTTCGCCCCCCTCCCCCCCTCCCCCCTCGGTCAATTCGCTCCTGAGGCCGTTGTTCCCTCGCTCTAATTGAGCCGAACGCTTATGGGATTCCCTAAGTGGACTTAGCTTGTGGCCAAGCTTCCTATCGCCTCCAGCCTTGTGGTGTTCGTCGAAAAATGCTCAACGTCTACCATCAACTATCACAACATCTCATGCGGCACAGCGGTCGACCGGCTTTGTATCGGAGAGGTATTGTACACCGACCGCAACTCCTCAATTAAGGGTCGTTGCGAAGAACGTTTTCAGCTTTTCTTGGCCGTGTCCTGAGTAGATGGCGGATGGTGGGTCGAGAGATGGCTGAGTGGGTGGGGTAGCAGCGCCGGCGGAGGAGGAGGATAATCCAATACATTGATTCAGGAAAGGATCTCCAGCGTCAAGGAGCAGGCCACGACCGACAATGTTATCTCTATGAACATTGAGATGTAACGGCTTTCATCTCTACAAGACGTCAAAGTAGAGAACGGAAGGGGACGACGGAGGAAGGAAGCGACTTTGGCCGAAGAGGGGAACGATGTAAGAAGCGCTTGTCAAAGAGGACAATAGAGCCGCGATTCAAACGATTTCGTCCACCTCAACAACGGGCCGTGATAGGAAGCAATAACTCCGTCACCGTCGAGCTTGGCTGAAGCTGATTTGAGTCGACATCGCTTTGGAGTCGTCACCGATGTAGTTTATTGAGGAGACGAATCGACCGAGGTGTTGCGCGTCGGAATTCAGGAGTCTCTAAAAATACTCTTTCGCTTTTCGGATGCTGCGGATGATACGATGCACGTCTGGTGAAGCAGGATTCAAAACGCTACAGTCGTTGCCTGAATGGTTAGTGTAAGGAGCTTCGCGTAATGCATGATCCAGGATCATTAATCATTATTCATCATCAGCCTCGAAAGTGAATTTTGAAGAGTTCCTTGGGCGAGACCGGGAAGACAGGAGGAGGAAATCTTAGGTATGCATGTGTATCTCATCCGTTGATTGATTTCATGCACGCATAGCCACGTGTCGGCTTTTCTCCTGAGTAGTGAACAATAAAGGAGAGCTTTCAGGAGAATGAAACTGCACTGATTGCTTCCTGTGAGTTCCGAAACTGTACTCACATCGGGAGAAGCACACAAGGGCGGTAAAAGAAAATCAAACAGAGGGGAAGTATACATACATCAGGATGCTATGCTGATTATCAGCTAATGGACTCAATTCGATCCTCAAGGAGTTGTGGACACAGCGAGCGGATGACTCCCCGAGTGTTGAGAATCTCCGTTGTTTTTTCCAGCGGGCGAAAACACGGAAATCCGAAATTTCGTGGGATTCCTCCTGGCGGCACATTCACGATCGGGATCAGCGATCCTTCCAGTGACGTCAGCGTTGGCTTCCTTTATTCATTTGGCTCCGTTTCTTTGGTGCTCTCGAGAACTCCCGAAAGGTGGCGGACACGTGAGCCTTCCTTCCTTCCTTCCTCCCTCTTTGTCTCCCTTCCATCAACCTCTAAGTGAGGTGCACCAGCGCGCGTCCAATATGAGGAAACCATGGTGCAGCTCCTCGTCCGTTGTATACCGAGCGTGTGTTCTCGCGCGCGCGTGTGCGAATGCAGATGTACACCTACCTATATAGCTTTCTACCTGCGTGACTTCGGGCAGAGTCGGAGAATTAAATAAGCTTATTATTGCTGGCCTCTGTTTCCCCGGTAGCTCTGACATGAGGGGTTTGAAATGTATACAGAGACACTTATCAGTCACAAGTCGAGGGCTTTGATGATGACAATGATCTATCTCTATGGAGATAGCAGAACCTGTTTGAGACCTGCTATGTCCCGCGTGCTCCTGAATAATCATCATCGTCATTGTAGAGTATCCTGATACTTCCTGCTTCGAACAAGTATCCTTGAGTGAGGCGACAATGAGGATCAAGTCACGCCGCGAACGCGGTTTGTGGGTTTCGTTGCGATTTGCCACAAAGTGATTCTCGTTGAGGAAGAGAACCTTTTTCTGATCGGAGTTGAGAAAGCTGTATTAACAAATGAGTATTTCGAGGAATCCGGAAATTCTCAAATCTCTAAAAGAAGCCTTCATGTCCTTCAATGACTTGAATGCAGTCATGAAGTTATGAGAATGTACTCATTCCACTTTTAAAGACCGAGTGTGCATTCGAGAGAGAGAGAGAGAGAGAGAGTGCGCGCGTGTTCGGGAGGGTGTGACCAATCAGGAAAAAGGTTTGAATTATGACAAAATTACTGTCATCTGTTTAGATGTCGGTTCCGAAGGCTCAAACTCACTTGAGTTCAAATCTCCTGTGACACACGAGCTCGAGAACCAACGAGGGCAGAACAGACGAACAGTCTGTCCGCCTCGTCGACTGCAAGCAAGCAAGCAAGCAAGCAAGTAATAGCTTGCTAGACGATGACGACGAAGATGAAGCAGATGATGATGAAGACTCGGAGCGGCGACGACGACCCCTTCCTTCCTTCCGGAGGATGAGTCAGCCATTCTCTGCTTGTTACCTACCTATATGGCTGCCCCTGGTCTCGGTCTCCACACTCGCTACACTGGTGCTGCACTCACAGAAGCCAACCAGCTCCACTGTAGCAAGTAATTCCTGTCTTATCTACAGCTTTCCCATCGCTCCGATCACTTGATTCAAACGTCATCGATACTTCACGATATGAAATCGATTGAGAGCAGACGACACGCGGAGTGGTCGAAGCAAGTGCGACCCGATGTTTTCCATTTTGAATTGAAAAGAAGAACATAAAAGTTACAGATCATGAACTGTATAATCAAATGGGAAGCGAGGGACGAAAAACTTCAAGAAAGGAGGGAGAGGGAAAGGCCCTCGTGGTCATTCGCGAGAAGGTCGGATCTGGGGAACACCTTCCTCTAGTTTCGCCTCCCAAGCAGATCGAATCGATGCACGATCTGCGAATGGGCTTCTCGGTGGCCTTATCTTTTCGCGCACGAGCCGAAATGCGAACGTGCGAGAACGGTGGCAGTGATGGAAAGCGTTGTAGGTGTGAAAACGAAGAAATGAAGAAAGAGGGAATCGAAATCGAAAGAGGAGCGTGCCGAGAGAAAGTCAGAGTGCACTGAGGAGACTCAACAGGAGCAGCAGGAGGTGCATGACGAGGAGGGAGTGTATCGAATGGAAATTGCGGTGCGAGCAACAGGAGAGTGAATCACCTTGCTCACCGGGCTCGCTTGGCTTCTTGCCACTCCTATTGCCTCGGGGTCACAGCCGAGGAGAGACAAACTCCGCGTCGTTGAAATACGACCAAACTATAATCAACCTCGTCCGAATTCGATTCTCCTCGCTCGACCGAAGTAAACTCCGGAATCAGAAGAGTTTGTTCGGATCTTGCAAGTCTGTCTCTTTGGTGACGTCTGATCCGCCGAGTTGGCTGTCCGAGATAATCGGTTGTCTCCGACAAATCCTTTCCGGCCGAGCAGCGTAGATTAAGACTTTCTGAGCAGAGAAAGCAGAGCAGTAATGGGCTCAAGTCGGAAACAAGAAAACCATGTCAGATCCATATGGAACAACCGCTGCCGTAGCTCACAGTAACCCGGAGTCGACCTCCGGGATCAGAAGCTCGAGCGAGCGAAAGAGAGATTCGGAGGCCGGTGTTAAACCTGTTTATGTAACAGAACTTTTTTCTCTTCTCGTATACACCGGAGCATTGAGAATAATGGTCTTTGTCAAAAACATGAACCGCCGTTATAAAAGCGATGGGAACCGAACGCAGGACCAACCGTGAGTCACTCACGATGTAAACAAATCAAAGGTATCGCTAGTTGAACGCCGCTCCCGTTGGACTTGTTACTTCTGGATGAAAATCAAAGAAAGCTCAGTTCTTTTCCACCTCGGAGTCGAGCTCGCTTTGAGTCGAGATCATTCACGACCAGTCTGTTTCTAAGTCACTTGCCTCCGGTGAATAGATCCGGTAGTTCTTCGGCGATGTTCCCTAAACATTCTCTTCATGATTCTTGTAAACATTCTTCGTTCTTCACATGAACGAATCCTTTGTTCTTCTTGATCTTCGCTTTAGTATTCGTTCAAAACCGTAACTAAATAACTCGATGAAATTTAGAAACATGAAGTGAAGATCGCTTCTCCAAAGGCAGTGATTCCGGGGGTCGGAGAGAAACGCCGAATTCGGATGAATTCCCATCCTGGCTTGGAAGAACAAGCGATTAAGTACTCGGATCGGAGGAAGCCCGGCTCGACACAGGTTCCTGTGTTCCTGACCGAGAGCGACAACGAGGCAAGCTGACGCCAGCGGTCGCCGCCCCTGCAGCACATGGTGTCCCTGAAACAACAAATGTTAAACAGCTTGATAGAACAGCACCGAGCGGATTCGCCCTTGAAGTCATTCGTGGGGTGAGCCAGCTCGTTCCGTTCGGGGTAGCCGAGAGGGGAGGGCTGGGGTAAGACTTGCGATCCGGGGGGTTCGGGGGTACTTGGAAGGGGGAGTCACATCGCCGCGCTGGGATACGCTAGGCTTTTCCTAGGGCGGGTGGTCGAGCGCGCGCGCGGGCAAGAGGGAGGGCGGGCGGGCGGACTAGATCCAGACCATTGCCCAAAAGGCAAGCGGGTTAGTCACCGAGAAAGGGGGAGGGGGGTCGGAGGACCGCCCTACATTCCACAGGTATTCAGGAGTCTGAAGCTTATTTCCAAAACTCCCGAGGAGCTCCCGATGTCGAGGCGAAGTAGAGCTGCCAAAAACACGCTTCTTACCACCAGTGCGACGACGGCCGTCTCCACAACGGCCGAGACTGTGACACCTCCAACAAAACAAGACTGAAGAGAGGAGTGACAGGTCAACGGCAGCAGGAGAACGAGGAGCGAGTGACAAGGACAATGAACATCCCCACAAACATCGGAGAGCTCTCCGATGAAGACCTGTCTGTCAATGGAACGAGGTGCGACACGAGCAGGCCAGTCGAGTGTGTGTTAGTTAAAATGTGAACTCTGAGTGCGGACCAATGTGAGTGAGATGTCCGAGCGAGCCGGGAAGTGCAATTTTAGGTAGAGAGGAAGCTCATTCAAGAGCGCCGGAGCGTGCAATAGCATTGGATTAATTGTTGCAATTCAACCGCTGTTGCAAAAGAGAAAGGGACAGAAGTTGCTGAAAGATGAAAACAACGGAAACCTGAACTCGAAGGAAAGAAGAAACTTCTACCGGAGGAGCAAATTAGGAGTTGTGCGACTGCACTGCAGCTTGGAAAGCACGGTCGCTGTTCCAGAGACCAGAGCAAGTGTGCGGTCAGACACGAAAACTCGAGTTTCCGGTGTCCCTTGATTGCTCTGAACTCGTCAGCCGAAGGTTGACTTCGTCTCAGGAGTCGGCTGCAACATTCTATATTCAACAGTCGTCATCGAGAGCCTCCTGAATAAGGAACAAGGAGATTGGCGACAGCGAGACGGTCGCGTGAGGAGGAGAAAGAACGAAAATCAGTTGCTCTAGTGTAACGAACGATAGGACAGAGCTCGCACCTCATGATCAGACGAGACGATTGGTTCATTTTTAACGAATCCTCGACCCGGCGACCGAATACGCGTGTTGCACATCGACGAGACTGCGAAACTCGAACCAACCGCGTGTTTTCCGCAAGTTTCGTTCCTTTTTGTCCGGGAATACAGAGTAGCTGTGAATTGGGATCAACGACGTGATCGCATTCGAGAAGACTTTTGAATTTCATCGAGAATTCCACTTCGAAATCTCGACGGCTTGAGTTTTGCTCCTGGAGTTCAGTATTCCACGCGAGTGCCGACGTCTCCAACCTTGCGTTGGCGAAACTTCAAGAGCTCGAGCCTTTGTGAATGCCATGGAGAGAATTTCTAGTCACCGCGGCCACAGAGCATAGCGAATGCGAGGCTCAACATGTCACCCTGAAACCATTCATCAAGGATCAGGGCTCGGCAAGCGGGTCGCACGCTCCGGACTCGAAAATACAGGATCAACAGCAAAGGATCAATCCAACTCGATAGCTGTCCGAAACAGAACAAAACGAGACGAATTCTGCATCGAAAACCCTCGGCCAGGGGCCTCCTTTCAGCATTCACCTGAACTATGTACTTTTGAGGTAGATATTTGTGGCTCAAGAGGAAAACAATCGATAGTTTGAGTGAAACAAAGGGTGAGACAGAAGGCAAGTCAGCCATCGACGTCGTGGGGAAGTCACGGTCAGTTGTATTCTGAAGTGAAGCTCGCGGGTAGACTGCGTGGTTTCCCTCGCCCGAAAAGTGGAAAGTGGAAGAGACACAAAGTGGAAAACGTGTTGAAGAAGAACGTCTTCGGTTCTGAAGAGTTTGACGTTCGTTGCTTCGTCGTCCGCTCGATCAGAGTGAAAGTGTGTGTTTGTGTGTGAGTGCAAGCCTCGAAGAGGATCATCAGAAAAAAAAAATTAGCCGAATCGCCTCAGTCTCGTTCTCTTGCTGCGTTTCGTGTCTCCTTCGACTGTGCAGAAGTGCTATAGGTCCTCCTCCATGTGTTTTTACCCTCCTCCTGGATGAATGAACTTCCGAATCAAAAAGGATAAAATCCCATATCGGATACGCTGCTGAATATTCTCGAAGGTTGAAGTGTTTTACAGAAGAAAGTTCTCGGGACCATCGAAGATTGGACTGAGTCTGAGTGAGTATCGAGGAAGTTCCTTTTCTCGATGACATTTGCTTTCATCGAGAAAGAGAAAATGAGATTTTCAAGGGAGACCAACATCCACACTTTTCGTCTCCTTCCTCACAGTTTC
Source organism: Neoseiulus cucumeris (assembly GCA_021527715.1). Lineage (NCBI taxonomy): Eukaryota > Metazoa > Arthropoda > Arachnida > Mesostigmata > Phytoseiidae > Neoseiulus > Neoseiulus cucumeris. Next base: position 25,428 of record JAJSRV010000135.1, on the reverse strand, counting down.
CAGAACTGCTCCTGGAGAATCTCCCCGAATTCTGGAAATTTTCCTCGTTTATGCCTTTTTCTTCATTAGTTCTCCCCAAATTTTTCTCGAAAAGTTCGATCAGCCAGCAAGGGATTCATGAAAGTCATCTTCTTTTTTCTAAATCACAGATTTGTCCAGTTTGCTATTTTCCATCGGAACCGAAAGTTGTTGAGGAAAGCGGCCGCAGATAACTTTTTGTTGATTCGTCTCAACTCAATCAAATTCGTTTTCCCGCGCGCAGGTCCTTGCGGCTGTAGACCGTGATAGTTACCGGTAGTGGGTGGAATTCCACAAAAAAGTCTCCCACTGATTTGTTGCGAAACTTGCTGATATGACTTTCCCCGGGGCTGAACTGTTATCGTAATTGCTCAAAAGTTGGTTCCGTCGTTTGAGAATCAAAGTATTCTGCTCTGATATTGCACGAAGCTTTCGGAGCAAGGTTCGAACGCCGGCTCGAAACATGAACGAATCGGCCGCTTCCTTTACCCTCACCGTCTACGGTTGACGTAATCGTCAATGACCGCAACTACGAAATGTCGTGAATGTGCGTCGCCCGTATGTTCGGTGACTTCGGTCTCGTCTCGTCTCCTGTCGCTCGAATGACGACAACGTTTACGATAATTGAGTCGTCCAACAATTCGCCCAACCCACTCTCGTTGACCCGAGTCGTCGACGGCATCCACCAAGAGCTCCTCCAAACCCACGAGTGAGATCCGAACCCGAGAAGTATTCCAGAAGAAATTTACATGGAGGAGGAAAATGGAGCAAAATCGCTCTGTGTCACTTCTGATATTCTTTTTCTCTGTGGCGTCGGATCGTGACAAACTTATCAGGATGTCGTGTAGAATCTATTTCGGCGCCGAAAATAATCGTCCACGGCATCCTATCGCTTCCCATTCGGTGGATCGCCACCGTTTTCATCTCTGGTTGCGTTTTTTTTCCCTCATTTTCTGCCCCGCGCGGCATTTGTCGACATCTCGATCTCCAAAAGTAGATATTTCATCAAGAAAAGGAATCCAAGTATTTTTGCCGAAAAAGAAGCAGATCTTTAATTAATACTTTGATCTAGCGATTAATTGTTTGTTGAAATTTTCTGACGATTCTATCGAATTCTCTTCTGGAACGAAATCTGATCTTCGGCAGGAAGTTCCTGCTCATTGTGAGTGAGTGAGGGCTTCGAGGAAGCGACAGAATTCCGGTGTTCAATGAATTCTCCATAGGGAACCGACGGGTCAACGTGGCGTAATATTGATTCAGCGCGAGTTGGCTCGATGGCCCGCATGACAAGCTGACTGGATTCGCGAAAACAGATCCGGAGACAACACGCGTTTTATGGGAAATGACGTTACCTCATTTTGCCACTATCGGTGATAACATGCTTTGACTCAGCTTGAATTATCACCAAAATATCCGCGACTGCTCCAGTCCGAGCGACTGTCTGTGTCGAAGCGTCATTTAAAACTCCTCTAAACGCGATCGTCGCGGAAGAGAAGACAATCTCGGCCTCGTCGCGTCGAACCTGCTCTAGAAGTGATGCTTCGACGTTTGTTTTTCTCTTTTAGATAATTTCAATTGACGGACGGATTGATTAACGACCCGGTGAGAAGCGGAACAGAAAAGTCCGTCACCGACGGACGCTGCTGTGAATAACGGTGCAGGTTGCTGAGACCGGACTATGTTGAATAATGCGCGTCTGTTTCGGTTTCCGACGAGACGAATATTGAATTACTGTAATTGAAGTTGGGAGAAGAAAAACCCGCTTCCATGCTTCCCGCTTTTTCGCGGATGCTGTCCTCTCATTTTCCATGGAGTTCCGAGTTCAGTGGGAAAACCGATGGGATAGGTTTCGGGTCACAAAAAAGAGCACGGGGAGAACAGAAAGAGAAGAGGGGGAGGGGGAGGGGGGATGCAGTTTGCGAACATTCGTCTCGCATCGATCTTTGTGTGGCCGGAGGAGATACGCACCAGTTGCTGAAGAGTCATCGGGGAGATCGCATCCATCGCCCTCGACCGGTCCCGAGTCCCGATGTCGAGCTTCACGAATCGATTCGAGCATCGCAGATAATTTTGATAAAGCCGTATTGTCGAGGGCATTCGTTCAGCACAATCGGCATTATCGTGATTTCAAATCTATTACACAGATCTTCGCTCGAATCGAGAATCAACCGACTCCGTCAGAGGGTGAAGCAGTGCTCGCTTCAGATTTTTTGGTGGCTTTTCGATCATTTCAAGTGGGCAGCGGGTTTTTTGAATTTTTGATTTTCCTCAATTCTTCTACTTTGACTCCTTTTCCTCAAGTCCGGTCTCTATTTCTCGTATTTGGGCTCAGGTGGCTCTGGCTCCCGCGTGCATTGTGGAAGTTCCCTTCTCTCTGCGGACTCTTTTTTCTCCCTCGACTTCATTGCGACCTCAATATTTGTACTCTGCACCCGTGGAGCGAAGTTTTGAATGCAGCTTCTCGTTAAATTAACTTATTGGAATAAAGTAAACAGTTTCTCTTTTGTGCGCTCCACAGTTTACTCCCGGTGAGGGATTTCGCTCTCCAGGGGCAGACTCCACCGGTTTGAGTTTTTCGCCAATCATCTCTCTTCTCCGCTGCCTTTCACGATCTGTACTTTGAACCTCGCTGCACTCAGCCCAAATTAACACAAACCGAGAAGTAGCGATACGGCTTGGTTTTGTCCGTTTCGCAACAAATTTCATCACGGATTTGTTTTTCAAATTTTAAAAACTCCCGCCACGAATCGCAGTTTCCAAGATTCCTGACTCTGTGGAGGACGTTTCTTTTTTTATTTTTTTTTTTCAAAACTTGGCGAACCGCTGGAGAGGGAATCCGAGTACTTGCCGAAAACTATTTCCGATTTTTATCGAATTCAAATGAGAGTAAAATTTTATCTCAAGTTCTGGCTCTCCCAGGGATCGGGTCGCCTTTCGAACAACGAAATGGATTCTACAAGCGTCGAGATCACCTCAAGGCCCTCGATTGTGAAGTGTGAATTTAAAACTCGTGCTGTAACTCTCGAACCCAGCGGGAGTCCTTGTTGCCGCGGGGGCTTCGTTTGCATTTCAACATGTTGTTGCAACAAGAGTCCAGGGCTGGGATTCGGAGAAGGGGTCGTTCGACCATCAGTGTGCATTTTCAACAAGTGCTCTACCGCCGATGAAGCGGGCTCGCAGGGGTTTTTCTCTGTTCTGCGCAGCGACACTCTTTCCTCCTTCGAACCCGAGTTCTCTCTCTTTCTTTCCTAGGCCTAGGTTATCCCCAGCACGGACTAGACAGACGACCTAGGCACTTAAATGTCTCTGAGTCACAGAGTTGAGCCGAGACGGGAGTTAGTGCCCCGTGAAGGGAGGGGGAGCTCAGTGTTGGATAGTGGATATAATGCGGTTTGATTTACACCACTCGGGATACCTGAAGCGAGAGAGAGAGAGAAAAACCTGAAAGAGAAGTCCTGAAGGCCAAAAGCATTCGTTGCTCTTACTACCGAGCTCGCCGGGGGGACCTGTAAAAGAGAAGAAACCTGTTGTAATCTGCGAGATGCGAAATCCACACCGACTGAGCTGAAACAGTGTTCGATCTTTCGCATCGTCTACGTCAATGGACACTTGTTATTAGAGCGGCGTAATTGACTTTTCTGGCTTCGGCAGATTATCGTGCCGAACACGCGGTCAGCTGTGCTTCGCGAAGGAAAGAAGACAAGAGCAGCGAACACTGGTCCCCGGTGTGAACAAGCAGCGAAATCCGTGTCGGTGTCCGGTTCCATCTCTCGCTGCTTCGGCAAAAGTGTCTTCATTCCGTTTATTGCCTTCTGTTCGGTTGCGGCGATTTATGTTCGTCGTAGGCGTCACGGTTCGAAGACCGAAGCGGCCGCTGTGGCTGAATGGAAATCATTCATACCTTATGTTCTATTGCGTCTTCCGAGATACAACAAAACTGGATGAAACGTAAAATGCTGAGTTCGTAAAAATGATCTTCGCTCTCCCCATCATCAGGTGCAACAGCAGCAGCAGCAGAACGCAATTTGTCCGGATTCCTTCCTCGGATTCTCGCCTCTCTCGAATCCGATGCTTCTTCCCTCTTCCTAGTGCTGAACCTGCAATATTTGCAATGTTATTGCACAGCTTGCTCAACTGAATACGCAATCATTCTTCAGATAAGGGAGACAACTCCGCAAAAGAGCAGTGCCGGCAGCCAACACCAAAGCTTTTGGCATTCGAATGCATTCGCCGCCTATAGTGTTTCGATGGGACAGGGTTCGGGCTCGGGCCGTAACTTGCAAAGCGATCTCCGCGAGCTCAACGGCTGATCGACCGAGTCTTCTTGAAACAGAAGCGTTGTGGATTGTAGCAAGTCTCGATTGTCGCTCAGACATTCAGTGGCTTCGTTCTCGCTCTGCTTTTCTTCGGGCGAGACGTTTGTGCAATTTCTCGCTCCACCTGCCTCGGTAAACTATGACTCATCAAATGTGGACCCTTAGGATTAACGGCTGGGAGCCGAGTTCAGGTACGACGAGCGAACTGCGCTGGCTTTTGCTCCTCAACGATCGAAGCGAGTCCCGACAAAACTCACCAGTGAATCTCAATACAAAAGAGTTCAAATTCAGAACTTCCAGCAGCAGTTCGAATGTGGAGAGCGCCCATAACCGATGTTTCTCTATCGCGTTTGTGGACGAGAAGAAAGTATCAATAAGCGATTGGGCGAAAAGAGGCTTGTCTTCAGGACTCATCTTCTTCTCTGCCAATCGATACATTTCCGAAGCGATCCAATGAACCGGATCGTTCTAAACGCGTTTAATGTTGCCGCTCTGTCGGCGGCTGGAAGATTCTACTTCTCGGCTGGAAAGCGAGGTCGCCGACGATGGAAGAAGCGAAATTTCACAAATTCAAATGGTGCCATATCTGATGAAGGAAGACTGAGACGAAGCGCCGTACTTCAAGAGAAACCAACGGGCGGCACGAGAATGAGTGACACGGCCCCAGATTTTCCCTCCCGAAATTCCGGAGTTTCAAAACCCCGGAACGCTTGAATCCTTCCAGACCATTTCGCTGTCGAGGCATTCGTCATCTCATCACCAGAGCGATTCGAAATGTTTCATGATCGAATTCCTCAGAGGAAATCTTCCAACAGAGACATCACACGAATTCAATCGTCCGCCAGTGACTGATATCCATCGCTGTTTTTCGTCGTGACTCACTCACAACACCGCAGTAGTCATCATCATCAGCGGCAGCGCCAGAAATCCGAAAGTGGAATCGACAAAAAAAAAAATGAAATCGAAGGAGAAGCGAGACTTCTCCGACTGACTGACTGACTGACTGAGACAAATGCCGCGCCATGCGGAATTCTCAGAAGAACAAACTTCTTTCCAATCACGGCGTCTCGACCTCGGAGACCTCGGCCCGAGCGGCGGCGCGTCACTGAGTCATCCGCTCGAGTCGTTCACCGTTTGCACCTGATCTGGCTTTGCGAACAAAACGATATTGAGCGGAATTCCGCAATTTAATCTCAGCTTAGCTCGAGCGAGCGGATTGATAGATGAGCTTCCGAACTGGTCGGGCACTTCATCCAACACCTGCTTCCAATGGTCGCGAAATGATGAAATGATTAATCGATTGGAACTCAAAAAGAGTATATTCCTCATTTTTTCTCGAAAATCCAAGTTGTTAGCACCGTCTGGATGAAAGGAGAACAATGAAACGGCTTCAGCGAGGATCCAAGCTCGATTTTTTTGCGTCTGAGTCACTGGACGCTGGAAAACGATAATTTTCTGTTTTTCTCGGAGCATTCAACCGAATTTCGGAATCTACTTCTTTCCCATTTACTTCGTTAAATAATGGTCGAATGTTGGTACGTTGGATCCGCAGGACGCGGAGAGCCATTGTGTTTTCTAATCTTGTTTCGCTATCGATCTTCCTTACACGGCAGTTGCGCGCTGCGACTTTTTTTCTTTTCTTCGCCGGTGAAAGTTTCGAAGTTCTGATTCTGAATGATCTCGACGTACCTGGGATTTTCCGCGCGAAACTGTATCCAGAATTCGAGAACTTTCTATCAAAAAATAGATTCAATCCAACCGGATTCGGGTGGCCTCCCGTGACTGTCTCCCGATATTTTTGAGTGTACAAGGTGTGCCATGACACTGGAAGGCGTCGAGTATGTCATTCGTGTGACCAATGGATTCCGGGAAAACATAGTCATCATGATTCGAAAGAGTTTGTGCGTCTTGTCTCTCATTCAGTCGGTAGGCGAGTCGGTCCCGGACGTAATCTTGAAGAAGGTTCTCTGACCAGGTGTGAGTTAGCAACCTACACGAGCTCGATCCTCAGGGGCTATCTGTCTCAATGTTCACAATACTGTCAACGCAACCCCCAACAGTTTCTGCTGCGTCTCGTCGTTGCTACTGCCGAGTCACCGGCAGACAGCCAAAGTCGTTTTTCTCTCTCATAGACCTCGTGCTTGTACGGATCTGGTTACAAGCAGCAGCACCACCCCGAGTTGGTCGGCTGCGATGGACGGAATTAAATTTTAAGTGGATTCAGTTACGAATGTGGAACAAGCTCGACTCGAGAACAAATCGAAAAAACCTGATCTCTGTAAATAACAGCCGTGTTCCGAATTCAACTCGAGCCCCTGATATCAGACCCGAGGAGACTGGGCTCTGAATCAGATGCGGAACAACTTCGACGACGAATCATCCGAAAACTTGAGGAGAAAAGTTCATTTCGATGGATTTCGAACGTTTTCAGCAAAGAAAAGTCGAAGAGAACGCGGGGCACTAAGGGCCTTTGCGCGTTTTTAGAGAATAACTTAGACCTCGTGTCTGTGTACCTTGCTCTCTCTCTCTCTCTCTCTTTCTGAAGCCTAATTCTTCGCTTCCGCTGGACGATCTTTTCGGTTGGTCGTCCAGGTCCAAATGGAGCGAAGCAAAGAAAAAACTCTTCACCACTCAGGCCTCGAGGGGCAATTAGCGCCACTTCGATAAGAACAGCTTTGAGCTGAAAAAAAGAAAAACATAAAAACCTCGAGACCGAGCGGGTAATCGAACTTAGCAGCTATCTCCGTTTCGTCGAGCCATCCTAAGCTGAGGACGTCGTTTGGGACTTGAAGCGAAACCCGAACACACAACAACGAGAACTCCGGAAAGTTTTCCAGATGATCGCTCGTTGTGGCAAGAAGTAGAAATTCATAAAAATTCTTGTATTTCGATTGACATGAAACGAAACTGTACGCAAACCGGCTTGAATGCAGCGTTTGTTCCAAGGAAAGCGGTCGGGTTTCTAGCGCGAGTGATTTCCAGCTAAGAGGCCCCCTGGAAGGAAAGAAAGGAAGCACCGGCTAAATGATGCCATGGCCAAAATCAACAAACCGTTGATTGTTAACTCTTGTTCTCCTTCAATGCCCACCTCTCCAACGGTCGCTTAGCTCGCTCGTCGGAGCTCGAGGCAGAAGACCTAAGGTGCGCCCGCGGAGACCCACAGACGAGCCAAACTCGCACTCGGGCCGGATCGTGAAGCAGGAAGCGATCTCTGCGAATTCGCGAGTGAGTGAGGGAGCTAGCTAGCGCGTGTCCTCTCTACACTGGAGCTGCTGATAACGTATTGAATAATGTATGTCGCCTAAGAAGCAAAGTTGTGTCTCTAAAAAGCTCTAAGGCCCAATACAGTCGTCGTTTCCTCGTTCGATCAGGTCAAAGAGAAAACGCCCACATAGTTACCGCGCGGTTCTCGCCGGTCTTTTCCGACGCCAAGTCAACCATGCGCTGTCCTGTTGATTTCATTTCACTCGAATCGAGCTCCGGCTGCGTTGACGTAACATGAATTCGCTGTACGTTTTTCACTTATCATAAGCATTCGACGTAAGCAGCTTGCCCCGCGGAACTTCGGATCCTCAGCTCAGCTGACTGAGCGTCACACCTTCTGATCAGTGGTTTGTTCTTTTTTGTTTGAGTGAAAGTTCGGAAATCAATGAGTCGCGGTTTGCTGGCTGGCTCGCTCGCTCACTCACTTAATCTTATGCAAAGTTCCTGCGCGTCGAGAGACAGGACGCAACAGCGTGGTGTGTCTGTTGCCTATCGCTGGGGTGAGTGGAGTTCGATTCGTATTCATTACCTTGTTTGGCCTTTTCGCTGGTGGCATACCATCAAGTCACCGGCCTATCCAAAACACAGCCGTGGCCTGGCTGCCAGATGCAATGTAAATAAACCAATGGGCTTCCCTTGAGCCATGGGGGCAATCTTTCTATTCATGGAGTCCTCACCCCAGACGGCGGCGCGCGGCGAGTCTAAGACCGTACGAACTCCCCACCCAAGACCAGGTAGGCCACGGAAACGAAGAAGACCCTTCGCTCTGACCAAAATAATGCCCCGCAAGAGAATAGGGAATCTCTCGTCCACGTTCTGACTCCCTCGAAACCTCAGTTAAGCTTTGCGAGAACTCGAATGAAAAACAGATTCGAACCTTCGGATCGTTGACCTGAGGAATTCGCTTCAACTTCGAGCTGCTGTTCCTGAATGGAGATTCGTCTTATTGCTAAAAACCCTCCTGGAATCTGATTATCGTCACAATCGTCGACTTCAACCGGATTGGAGGCTCGAGTGACGGGAAATATTGACAGACGAACGTTCTCGAGGAAGACGGGGAGCATCTCTGCCAAGAAGGCGAAGAATGCGTTCCTCGAGCGCACTTCCCACGTTTCCCCGAGTCTTCCAGCTGACGGAACGCTGTCTTGAAAGCCGAACTCATATCACTCTATGCTCTCGTCATGCAGCAGATGAGTTCCCCCACGGTCCGGGATTGCACGGAAGCAACTCTTTCCGTAATCTGAATCGCACTGTTCCATTTTGAACGGAGGCGACTCCCGAGATTCCGTTAAAAGTAGATGACCATCGATTACACGCACCGTATCAGGATGTGCGCTTCATTTGGCGCGACCATTGTACTCTGAGATGCCGACACGTTTCGCTGAGTGAAGCGTTTGCGCGGTTTTTCCATCTGTTATCGCTATCGCTGAAGGATGACAACCGCTCTCTTGATTATATCGATGTCGGTGATAATGATCTAGCGGATTCCGCATCGTGAAATCATTAGCGAGGCAGTAGCGTCCACCTACTTTGACCGCGCGGCTTAGATCTTCTGCTCGACAAGCGCAGCTCACACGCACGGCTGCTCTTTCGATTTTCCTCAAAAAATAATGGAATACAAGTCGGATATCTGGTAATAGCTCTTCACTGGAGTGATCATCAATCACGGAATTCATCGCGCACGTCGAAGAGTTCCGAATGGTGTTGCTCGCTGTCCAGGTTATTGCGCTCGTCCTGGACAAGAAGAAATCGGTTGGTGGCTAACCGGGTCCGTGTCAAGAGTTCTCTTGAAACCTCCGGAAGAAGTGACAAGAAGAGTTTCACCGAATGAAACCAAAGAGTTTGAGCGAAGGTTCACTGTAAATGATACTTTTTGAATGGGATTCGGCGATTTCCGATTCCGATTTTCTACAAATATTGCCGAATACTCAATAAGTTCACTTTCCTTGCTCGCTCGTTTGTTTGTTTGTTTTTTGGTGAAACCAGCTTGCGAAACAAGATTCGTGTAAATATTCTGGCCAGAAATATTTGGGATTCATCTGATATCGATACATGTCGACTTCTTGTGTTCTCTTTTGTTTTTTCGCAGTAATTGACTCACTCAGCCAAATATTCGGAGTACAAAACAAAACGCAACATAATCCTATTAGGAGCCCCTGTCTGATTCACCCGCACTTTATGCAGCGATTATGGAGATATTATCGAGTGTGTTCTGTCGCTGCACCTATCGTAAGTTCAGATTTTCGGAAGCAGAGTTCCAGATCCGATTATTATCCTTCTTTTCTTTTTCCCGTTTGTCGCTGCAACCGGATTCACTGAGTTTATGGAGTCGATTTTCGGGCTCAGTTGTGAACATGTGGATTCACCGGATGCGATTCCATGGAGTCCATCTCAACACCGCGTCGCCACACGATCCAATCGGTTCCACACGTGCCGAATGGTTTGGACGCTGCCGTGAAATCCCTAATCGGAAAGCTGGCCTCGTCAGCTTAAGAGGAGACACACATATGCTGTCATCTGGCGTCACAGCTTAGGTGTCTCGGCCCGAGTATCGCGTGTAGCGCGGAGTTTGAAGAAGATGTTCCCTGGTTTCTCGAAAGAGCGATCCCTCAGAGCGTGGAATCCATCGCTCGAACAGTGGTCTCAACGGTCATACATTTTCTGGTCGCAGAATCTGAAGTCGCGAATCCTTATGTTCTCACTTTGAGCGCGGTTTTTTGAGATATCTCTGAGCTTGCGGTATCGGAGGCTTCAGAATCGGGTTCGAGGCGCTTCTAGCGTGGGGACGGAGAGAACCAGGGGCATTCATTTCGATAAATTTCGCAACATGACGTCATCAAGCTTCCGCAGTGGGCGGAAGGTGCTTCGGTTTCCCTATGTGAATTCTTGTGTTCATAATTTTTCCGTAAACCTTATCATGAGCGCTATCTGGTCAATTAGTTTTTTTCCTCCCCGTCTACTTCCATTGATCTAGCTGTCCTGAGAAGCCTCTTGATTCGTTATCTAGAAAAACTGGTCGCGACTCAACCAACCAAACAGGAAACTAAACAAAACACAGCTAAGTTTCAACAAACTGTGTAGATGTGAGTCGCCGACTTTTGGGAAACCGCGAAGGATACAACTAGAGAAACATCTCGCGTCGAAAATTCACTTCGGATTTCCGATTCTTTTCCACGATGAATCAAATACTGTGCCTCAGGTACTTGTCACGATGCTACGCATGTCGAGCACTTCCGATAATAAATATCGAAAAGATTGCAAATCACTTCTGCTCTTCTGCTGTGAAGCTCGCTATTTATCAAAATCGCTCCACAAGCTCCATTGTTTGGGAGATTCCCATGAGCTGTGATAAGCAGGGTATTTTTTCTCTTGAAAAATGGAAAAACTTCGGACGAAGTTCTGACAAAACTCGATACCGCATGAAGGTATCGAAAGCTTCATGAAGTGATGCGACAGAACTTGATGATTTCATCTGGGCTCAGATTCGCAATCGAATTTTCATGAGTTATCAAAATTTTCTGGGCGTGGGGCGAGAATGGAGGAGACAAGTCGATCACGATGAGACATGGGCACCGAGGGATGAATTTTCCTGGAACTGTATTTGGTTATTGGATAGTTTGTCTTTCTGAACATGAATTTCCTTCCGTTCGTATCCTCCGGGTCAGAGTCGTCCCCTATCTGCATTCGCTTCAAAAACTTCAAGGTGGCTGACCCGTTCGATCGAGTAATTGAGATAGGGGTATTGAAGTTTCAACATCGATCTCTCGAAAGCGATGGATTAATTATTCAACTTATTCTTCTCTCCACAGCTGGACAATATCAAGGCGTGTCTCGATCTACTCAAGCAGCTCGGAGTTGATGTCGACGACATCTCGCCGCACGGTAAGCCGTTTTGAAGAACTTCTCCATTTTAATTAACTCGTGATCAGAACTGTTTCTGCAGAGAATGTTCCATGTTCTTTCCATTCCCGTCTCCTGATGAGTGTTTCTGTTAATATTCCGCGAGTATCGGGCACGAGTTGTTCGAGGAAATGAAACAAGCTGTCATTCTCAACAAAAATTAGTTGCCTGGAAATGTTTTCAGTGTTTTCATGGTCAAATATTCAAATTCTTCGTTCTGCTTTCAGATATTCACGAGGGTCACACGAAACCTATTCTGAGTTTGTTTTTCGGCTTGAGTCGTTTCAAGCAGCACCAAAAGCAAGCGCTCAGAACAAAAATGGTTGCCGCCGAACTCATCTCACCCGCCACAGAGATTCAGTCCAGGTGAGGATCAGAGTTTGATTACATCAATCTCATTTTCTCCAAGAATCTTCGAAAAATCAAGCGGAATACGCAAGCGTTTATGCTTCGCTACCCCTGGAATCAAGGGGGAGGGGGAAGGGGGTGAAACCATGTCGATATCGAGTGACGATCGCGGATGATGAGAATTCAGCTTACAAGTCATTCACTTCGGCTCGAACGAAATGAAAAGTTCAAACTTTGACGCTGGCAAATCGATACCGGCAAAATGCTACAAAGTTCTTCGCGCGTTCAATCGATGGAAGTGGCGCCGTCTGGCGGCTGATTCGTGAGGCGCTCGGGTGTTTGAAACCATGTAATGTTAGTTTGCGCCACAGATGGCGCCACAATCTCGTTGGAAATGAAATCTTTCAGTGATTCTTTCAACAGTGACAAAACTTTCGCAATAACTTCTCGATTTTTAGAAACGGGATCCGAGCTCCGAGTCGACGGAATAATGATGAAGTCGAAATCCTCCTCGAAGAACGGGAAACATCCTCTAGCTGAGGCGCTCTTCTCCGGGCATGAGAATAACTCCGATGAAAGTGAATAATGGGAATTCATAATATTCTTCTTAAAAAATTCTGGACCGTCCACGGTTGAGGATTTTGTTCAGCGCAAGGTTCAGCGCTTTCCAGTCGTGAAATTCGCGCGTTTCTCACCAGGGAGTTCGTTTTGCGAATGACTGAGTGGGAGGGTGGGGTGGGTGGCGTGGTCGCTGTCGCTGTGGTTGTGGTAGTCGACAATTCAGAGAGAGCTCCGAGTGGGGGCGGACGGCGAAGGAAGGGACAGTTGGTGGGGAGCCGTTGAGTGCTCGCTGAGAATCCCTGTTTCGGGGCAGGCGAACCTGGAGGGGAAGGAGACCCCCCAACGCGGGCAAGTGAGCGTGTGGGTGTCCGACTTCTTTTTCTGAGGCTTTCTCCTCAAGGAATAAGGAATCTACATTAAGGAAATGAGCGTCCGACAACGAGCGGGCGAGCGAGCAACCGAGCCAGTCGGTTGATCGGAGACACTCAGTCCCATAAAACACCATCGAGCAGTGCCCGATATCAAAGGGCGTCCTGGACTCCTGGTTTAACCTTTCACGAATCTTCAAAATCCGATGATTCGAGTACGGAGAGAGATTAGTCGCCCTCGGTTGGAGATGTCATATTTTGGGCACGAGATGGGGAGCTCGCCGAGGTGTTCCCGATGTTATTGAAACGTAATCGCTGATTGATTCTCGCCTCTGTTGCTCCGTGGCTGACTCTGAAGCGGGACATGAACGACATCCGGACGGCTCCATGAGCTTCGAGGGCGGAACGATCATCAATTCGACATCGGCATCGAAATACAGCCAGCATCATAGCACTCACCATGATTGAACTCTCGATCTGTCTGCGGCGGTTATAGTCTATGTCCTCGAAATCAGCGAGTTTTAATTCTTTCTCCCAATGCTCTCGAGGTGAAATGAAGGAAATCGAAGAAAAAGTGATCTCTCAAGAGTGAAAACATCCGGCTGCCATAGCGCAATGAGCGGAAATTTCGAAGGACTATCATCTTCGATTCATTGACGAAATTCCAAGAGAGATCGGAAACGGCAATTGATCGACTTTGCGGGGAATCGAGTCGATTGGATGGGAGAACCGGGAAATTCAAGGTCAGATGATCTATCAAGAGACTTACGCGCTTTTCGTTGCAGACTCCCGACACTCGCTGTCAACGGCATCGCACGGGTCTCGTTTTTGGATAGAAACGCAACTTCATCAGTGCCAAGGAGATACTCCGCCCATCCAGTTCTCCAGGACAACAACAATCGGAGTAACACCATCGCGAAAACTCACAGGCTCAACAGAATGAGTTCAGGTCAGTTCGAATCCTTTCAGGTTTTCCATGACAGGCTTCTCCTGAAATTTCCGTTTCCTGAAGATTTGGGCACGGGCAACAATGGAGGAGCCCCGCGAGAATGATTCAAAGATAGAATCCAGAACTCGATGAATTACAAAAATGTACGAATGTTCACTTTTTGTTACAAAGTGTCTGATTGGTGCATGGACCAGTCGATCTGGAGGTCAAGAGTCAAGGCGTGAAAATCATAGATGAGTTTTTAATAACGGCGCCAAGTGCGTTCAAAGGGGGTAGGAAGGTTAGTAGGTGAAGCGATCCGAGGCAAAGTCACGCGGTTCCAGAGGTTGTATCACAGCGAAGCTTCAGCAATGCAGCAGAGCGGCGTCCATTAGTCGTGCTCGGTGCACTCAACAACGGAGCATGATTGGAGTTATCTTTCCGACGTTAAACTGGGTCGCTTCCATTCGAATCTGAAAGAGTTTATCGTTCAGCTAGCACGGAAGCGCTTGTAGCTGGGCACGGAACACGAGTTGTTTCACTCTTTTGCGCTTCTACATTTTCCCGAGATAACGATAACTCTATATTCGACTCGATTTCAAGAGAATTACCGAAAAGTCGCAGAAGTGACAATTCGGCGGTTTGGCTCTTGTTCAGTCATGGAGTGTCTGTGCCTCCTCTTGGAGTTTGACAGCCGTCCAGGGTGAGAAGCAGAAAGAGGGAAAGGAGCTGCTTGTACGTCTATAACATTGCGTCGCGGCATATGACGATCCATATTATGATAATGCTGCCGGAGGGCTGGCTTTATGGCGTATGGCAGCTCTCAACAAACCGTAAAGCTCCCTTCCATGACAGTAAATTTCACACTCAACAAAAGTCGACAGGCCAGCCGGCTCGAGTGCGGAACCGAAAACGTATCTCCTGAAGCGAAATCGAGTTGCCGCAATAATAATTCGCGCGGCAGGATCTTCTCGACGATCGTGATTTGCAGTTTGTTATGAAAAGTTTAGAGAGCTTTTCTCGGCAACCTTCTCACTCAGCATCAGTCCCTGATTTTAAGAAACGGGCGCAACCTTTGAATAGAGGAAGTATCATCAGTTTCGCGAAGCTCTCAACCACGAAGGCTCCGGGGACCGCGGATCCGAATTCAAAGATATCTATTTGGGAATAGGAAGCAAACTATGATCTGTTCTGAGCAGGATCACAGAGAGCGCGACCATCAATCACGAGATGCCCCGTTGAAACTCGTGTGATTCACTGTTTTTACAACTGTGCGAAGCCTTCAATATGCGGCGTGTTCATTCGCGGTGGGATCAGACCTGTAACTTCGAGAAGCTGGCAAGAAGCGGGTTCATCTTGTCTCGGACAACATAAGCTCCCCCTTTTCTTCGCTGTTTCCTCCGCTCGCGCTCCCTATGCTCCTCATGGTGGTTTCACTCGACGTGGTATCCTCCGCTCGCTCTGTCCAAGGCCCTCCTTCCCTCCGTTTCTCTCGTTCTCGGTCTGTGTGTAAGCTTTTGTTTGGATTTAAGTGACATGATTTATGGTGCGGACCGATCCAAGGTGGAGCTAGTCGGGTATCGTGCCAAAACACTGTCGCATCATGAACTGGCGCGCTCGCCCGCTTTTAACTAAACCTCCTGAGTAAAACGTCGTCGATTCTAGCGATCGTTCTCTGTACACAGCGCGTCGATCGAAGATAATCTCTTCGATATTCGACAAATTGGTAGCGTGGCAGGCGTCGAGAGGGACAATGATGAAAGGTAACTTCAGGAGCCTGCGAAGTACTCAAGTGACGAAGCGTCGAGTCGAAAAAAAGTTTTCCCCTTCTGTCCCGGAGGAGTTGGGTACTTGAGATGACTCGTCCAAGTCGCCTGCTCCAACTACTTTGGTGGCTGGAGGTCTAAGAGGAGTGTAAATTATTAAAAAGAGATGACTAAACTCCGTTCCTAGAGCCCCACCATGTTGAGGTGTGAATCGCCAAACTCCGCCGGCGATCTATACATTAAGCAAAGTCACCTGCAGGCCGACCCGGTCGATCTCGCAAAATATTAATGAGATTTCCAGTGGCTTCATCCCTCTTCCCGAACATCTCGCTTCGTCTGTTTGGTTGCATTTCCCCGTGTGGTCTCACTTTTCTCAAGATGGTCTGGTTCCAACTCTGTTCTTGATCTTTGTCGAAATCGAGACTTCGATTTGAAATCGATGGAACAAAGCGACATCGACAGGTGGTCAGGGTTCCAGGAACGGTCTTTGGCCACGACGGAAAGCGTGCTGGGAGTCCGATTCGAAGATATCTTCATCGAACGATTGAAATAATGTGTTCGAATTGTGTCGCGCGCTGCGTAATTCTCGGAGGTTACGGTTCCGGTTCCAAAGATCGTCGTTGCGAATTTGGATCGAATTCACTTCAGGCTCGTTTCTCAACTTTTCGTCGTCGTTTGGCGCTGCCTCGATGTGTGCAAGCTCCCTCCACCTGCGGCCGCCCGACGCAACAGCTGCTCGTTTGCTTTTCGTCGGAATCGACAACGTCGCTTAGCTCTTTATTATGGCGATTGTAACGTTTCGACAGTGCTGTTGATTGCTACAGCACCAACGGCATCAGGAGCGGCAACCCACTCGTTGCGTTCGGAGCCGACGGTGGGGTGAACCTCGATTACATCGATGTGGTCGCTCGTCCGTCTGGCCCTTCGCCCGCTCGCTTCGGTCGTCGTATGTTATTGAGGTGTTCAATATATTTCTCTAGTATTTCCCTCTTCAGCCCCTCCCGAGTCTTGTTGTCGGTTCCCCGTACGAAAAACAAGTTTTGGGCAATCGTCTCGGAGCGATTGGGCAAATCCCTCACCGATCTCGTCCGTCCAGTGGAACCTTTGCGAATTCTTGGGAAACTTCTCCGAAAAAGAAAAGCAGGTATTCTCTGTCCAGTCGGTTTGCATTTTTCCGAGTTCTATGTGTATTTCGATTTCCTGATTGATTATTCTCGAATTCCGAGGATGAATTTCCGCTGGTCGAGACTCTGTTTCCGCTCAGTGAATGATTTCCAGAAGTTTTCTGGATGTGATGAAAGAGCTCAGATCGCTCGGTTGGATGAGCGCGTGAAAGCCGAGTTGGTCGAAAAAGCCATTTCAGCCATTACGCCGTTAAGTTTATATTCAGTGTGAAGTACACTTAAGTTTTATTGCGCTCGGAGCTGGCTCTCGGCTCCTTTAGGCGAAGTCCAGGTTATTCAAAACTGCCATTCAGAAGATTTCGGTCGTCTCGCTGCTCGCTGGCCTGATGCTCAGACTTTCCTCGACGACGAGCATCTACTGCTATCTGTCAAGCTCATTGAGGAACCTCTTCGATGCATTGAGACGACGGAAAGAAACGCAGCTTCCAGCCCCAGTTTTTCTGAGAATTTCATCGAATTTTTTCTCTTTTTCGTGATTTTCCACCGAGAAATCGTGACGGGGGTCCGGCGGACACGCGTGTACATACATACATCTCATTCAATGAGAAAGCTATCATTATTTCGATTATTTCGGAGGGAAGAACGGAACGAGTCCGGACTGGTAGCTCCACGCATAGCCGCCTGGCACTGTTCTCACGTTCGCGGCGAACGATAAACTGAACTGGTCATTCGATCCATTGGTTGGGAACTCCGGCAGGTGGCAAGCAGCAATTCACCGATCCTGAGCTCTACTTTACCAACGACCGACGGAGACCACCAAACTGTCGGCGGCAACAAAATAACAAGCGACGCCAAGGCACCTTGAAGCACTCAGCTGTCGCAATTGTTACTCGACCCGCCCTCGAGATATCGTTTACGATGGAATTCTTACCAATCTGGTCCGGATTTCCTAAAATCTTTGTTTTGTCTCGATTCGGACACGGAGTCGTTCGCTAGATTGAATATCCTCTAATTCGAAAATCGAGATCAACGATGTCAGGGTGTCGTTTGTCGCTCTTTATATCTTTCGCTGTCGATTCGTCCTCGAAACTTCGGGAGGAATCGCTTTCCGAGAGTTTCTAATCAGTGCTGCAAACTTGTATCGTTCCATATAAGGAACGAGACGGCCCAGGTGCCGTTCGAAACACTAACGGGAGGGATTTAGAGCAGCGAGCAAGAACCGCTTTCTTCCTTCTTCTCCTTTTTGTTCTCCTGCGTTGAATCGTTTCACCGAAACGCGGCCATTAGCAACTTGGTTAACTCGGTGAGCCAAAAAGATTCAAAGGAACGACATCGGTGGGAGCGAAACCGCCGAAAAGTGTTTTCTGAGGAGAAAACGAGCGCGAGGTTCGGAATACATCCTCCTCCTTCTGGAAAACTCGAAGAGATCTTGTCCCCTACCGCGGAAGAGTGCTTTCGATTCTTGAAAAGTCTCAGACTCGAATCAATCCTTGTCGGAGGTCGGACAGATCGCCGAAAAATGGAGAGGGGTGTGGTCAGGTGAGGAAGATCAAACGGAAAGCGTTGGAGACTCGGTCAGCGTCGTTAGACTTACGACATGCGGTTTCAGCTCCGTGTCTGCTATGCAAGTTGATGAGATTCGGTGAGGTTAGGTTGCACAGGAACCTCATAATAATGTTAGTTAGTCCAAGAATTCTCCGGGGTCTTCCTCGTTTGCTTGCTCCCCATGTTACTCGCTGGCTGGCCGGTGAATCTCTTCTCGGCAAGATGCGCTTTTCCAAGAAGTTCATTAAGACTCGCGTCTCAGACCTTAGTTGTAGTTAGCTTAAGTGAGTCTGGCGGGCCGAGTCTGGTGAGATTTCGTTTAAGCGTGAGCACGCTTTCTCCGACGCACAAGCAATGCCCTGGTTCACCTTCTTCGGTGAATTCCACTGAGAGTCCCGAGGCTTCCGCAAACCTCCGATTGCTCCTCGGTTTTGTCCCTCTTGTTCGATAACGCCGAGAAGAGAACCTTCGCTCGCTCCACTTTGAAGTTTCTGTCTGTGATTTGCTCGATTTCCAAAGTTTCCGGAAGAACGAGTTCCCCGTTCTACTTTGCTCTCGACAAATGAGTTTTTTTTTGTAACTCCACATTAGTGTGAGTGTTATGTAATTCATCATAATCTTTGGAGTTCTGGCGAAACATGCACAAGTGCCTTTGCTCGCTTGGCTCATTCAGTAAGTGGCACTCACATTGTACATTCACTTAGTGCTGTTATAGCTACAGGAGAAGAAGACGGGAGGGAAACCGAAGGAAAAATACAAGAGAAAGTTGCGTGCTCCACCTAGCATGCTAGACATTCGGCCCGCAGTAACTTCTCCTGCGTTCGGGGAGCCGAGTATAGCATTATATGGCTAGCCGGCCGGCTAGCCAGCCACCGAGTGGAAGACAGTGATGTATTGTAGAATGAGGAGGGTGTAGGGCAGGGGGAGGGGGGAAGTGCACAGGGGGCGAAGTGGAGAACGCTAGGGTAGGCATGCAAAGAACCTCCTCAAATGCCTTCCACTGACTGAGAAATGGACTTGGAGGGAGGCCGAAGAAGTCAATCCGATCAGATGCTCCTCAGATCGGGATCGAAGCATCTGCAACACCCGCCGCCCCGGCGCGTCGGTCACTGAGCTGCCCCCGGGAGAGAAGTGCGCTTAGGGAGGAGAAAGAGAGAGAGATTGCTCGGCTTGCCCCCGTTGGGCATTTGGTAATTACCAAGCTCGACCGCGGTGTGAGTCATCCAGGTGAGCAAGAAGAGAGAAAGAAAACAGGAGAAAAATAGAAACACAGCGAAGAGAGTGGGAGACAAGAAGGAGCAGGGAGGGTGTCACGACCAACTCGGATCCACTCCACTTGCTCGGTCAAAGATTCTCTCGTTGTCGGCAGATTCTTGTGCTGTATGCCCTCGCGTTCCGAGCCACGTTCAGTCTGCCAAAGTCCCGGATAAGTTGTTGAAGCTGCCGCTGATGCAACCCGGTGACTTTTATTGTCTGAAAGGTGACAAAACTATGCTTCCAACTTGGTCAACTAAGATTTGTAACTTCGAGGGAGCCTTTGTTTTTGGACCTGAAATCACTCGACACCTGCCATCCGATTCGAAAGGCTTAAGGACCAAGGTGATGTCTGTCGTGGGGAGGTCAACAAAGATCCCTGTGATGTCTTCAAATGCTTCAGTCGGCAGCTTCTTGGATTTCGGACCGTTTCTCTTGTCCGCAGCGTCTATAGTCAGCACCTTCTGTATTGTACCGGCTCCTGCCGCTCTGTGTGTGTGTGTGTGTCCGAGCGAAAGCGAGAACGACAGAGTGTCAGTGTGATCCTCAGGAGAACAAACTCCTTCCACCCCACCGACGCAACGCGACGCCTACCTCGGCATCCACCTACTGGATACCAAGCAGGCTTTGGGGCCGGTGTCGCTGTTATACACCATAAGTTATAATTTGGAAGCGCTGTCACTGGCTTTTGGTCCCTTGTTAGACCCCGTGTGGGTGTGGGCTTTGTCCATTCGATAGCGAGAGAGAGCCCCGCGCGATAACCGAAGTCTCTTACCATAAGGATAACCATCGGAGGAGTGATAGATTCTTACCCCGAAATCTCTTCGGTCCGAGCAGCCGGCAACTCGACCAGCTGACCAGCAGGACAGCTAATTAGGCTTTGCCACGCTCAACAGCAGTCGGATACGAGCGATTCTCGAACTAATATCGAAAAGGAAAACCTCACAAACGATGACGTAACCCTCGGATCGGAGAAATTCGCGCTTTTTGGTTTGGTAGCGTGAGGTTTCGCAAGAAATTCGTTCACTGTTGCTGCGCTGACCCGGGTTCTGAGGTCATAGTTGTGGCCATAAACCTTTTTCATAACCAACATCCCGTGGAAGAAAGGAGAAGAGTTAGTTCCGGCCAAAATCATCATCGTTACGTCCTCCTCCCTTCATCCGTTTCAAGGCTCGTATATCCTGCTTCAGCCTCGGAGGCGGTGGCCCCTGAAGGGCCCCTCTAAGAGGAGCTTCTCGAGAAGCTTCGAAAAACCCAAGGAGTTCGCTTTTCGTTTCATAACGCTGTGAGTCTATTCGACTCTCAGAGCAAATCGACACCGAGCTTCCTTCTCTGCTGGTTTGCATGAAATCCTTCCGAAACTGAATCCATCTCCTTGTCGGCGGGATAAGGAGCTTGAGCCTCTGATGAAGGCGAGAAGTGTCGATCACACTGGTCGTGGTTTCCGACTTCGCATTTGTCTAATCCGGAATACTTTGATGAAATCTGGAAGTCTGATTTCCTGGAAAATCGAAGTTTGCGCCATTCGGGACTGTTATATATGTGAAGCTTGACCAGCCAGACGGTTTCGCTGTCGCAAACGTGAGATGCGATTGTCCCTCCTGACCGCTAGCGTCTTGAGGTTCGATGCTATTAACCCTTTCCAATCGAGATAGTTCAGGGAGAACGGGTTGATGGGAAAGTCGGTCGGTCCATCCAATTAAAACCACGCTATATGTATGTTATGCTCGTGTTTCTCAGAGAAAGTGTCAGGTTTGGTAAGTGACTGCGCTCGTTTGGACTTAGCAAGCCGTCTGTTCGCTATCGTCCCCTCTCACAGTCGGAGCAAGCAAGAATGTGGTGGGTTGCAAGACGGAGGAGAACCTACTAATTGTAACGAATCGCGGCAATATCCTCAGCATTCCCTTTCTCCTGTCTGTGCAGGGATTATCTTCTGTTTGGGGGAACGCGGGGCTTGCTGCTCTCAGTCAGGCACCAAGTTGGTCCAGGGGCCGCCGCGCCGGCAGCGGCATATTGAAGCGAAGCCCTCCTCGCGACGACGACAGGGCTTCCTTTTGTCAAATGGAGATCCGGAGGGAGGAAACAGACTCCTCTCGGATGTCCACTGAACGAGAGATACACACTGTGAGCACTCGGGAAGGTTTCCGCTGACTTCGCCTCAATCGATTCTCTCACATCAGCGCACAAGCCATGTAATGTTTGTGAAGATGCCTCAGAACTGGAATCTCCCATCGAAGTGGAAACCCGGGAAGGGGGAAAAGGAAGAAGGAACGGTGAACAGTGGATTGCTGTTCAAGAAATGGGCGATTTCACACAATTCGAGGAGCCTGAACACTAGGCTTGCCACAGATCTTTGTTTGATTTGGTCCCTGTTTCCGAGAGTTTGATCGAGAATTCACCGTGAAACGTACGATTGTAACGGTTGCAATTTAATGTCTTCGGGCTTCGCTTGTTATTCTCTCCTTAGCTCTTGCATTTGTATATCGAGGCCTACGAATACAGGTGAACATCGCATATTCAGGATGCATTCGACCAGGATCTCGTCAGCATACATAAACGCCGCTCACATCGCTAACAAGAGCACGGCACACCAGTGGTTGGCTGCATGCCCCTCGATTGCTTGGCATGCCCAGTCTACGTTTCCCCTCATCGGATGCCAGGTTGCCACAAGTTACAAAGACGCGCGAGGAGGAGTTTCGCGGCAAAACACGGGGGAAAAAGAGGGCGGCTAATAGTGAAATATGGTATGACCGAACTGTGTATTGGGATAGCGGAGAAGTGGCATCGTTTCTTCTTCGGCCGTGTCTCGAGTATCGTTCTCTCCCTTATTTGCTTCATGTAGTCCGCTGTTTTTGATTTCAACTCAGTCACGTCGCAAATCTACGTTCTTTCGAGTACATGAGACTTGAGCACATCCAACAACGGCACCATGCACATCAGACAACAGGAAGTGGCAGAGCACGCGAACACTCGAAATTTTCGAAGCGGACTCACTCTTCCGATGTAAGTATCTGGAAAACTGAAATTGGAGCTCGCTTGGAATTTTCGATCGACCTCACGAATCAGACACCGTTTGTCACGAGATACTTCGTGAAATCGTGTCCGTGGCAGTGTTTTCATTCAGGCATGAGGAATCACTCGTCATGCTCCTGTGTAGGGTTATTCCTCTCAGCAGATTCGGGGCTAGGAACCATAACGGTGTTTTCACTCGGAAACGAATGTAGGTATCCATCTCGTCGAGGTTCGTTTGTTCCATGAAGGTTCAAGTTCGTCTCACTCCCGCTCGGTGGTCTTCGGTTAATTTGGAATGCAAATGCGCAACGAGCCACCCCGCTACCCACCAACCCGCAAGCCGAGCGTCCGACTCTTCTCGGCCACCCACCCATCAACCTCCTCAACCCCGCTTCGGAAAGCATATACCAACCCACCCACCCAGCCAGCCACCTAGCTCCCGCAAGGCGTGATTCTGTTTTCTTATGAAATCTCACGTTGCAGGCGCCAGTGGCCACTCAGTCGGTTCCCATCTGTCGAGATGCGCTTAATCACGTTACCCGTTGTTTCAATCTACACTCGACTTCATGGAGAGACCGGGTGAAGAGTTGAAATCGAAAGGAAAGATCCGCGAACCACTGCCGTCTTCCTTCTTCTCGTTTCCCTCCACGGCTTGAAGGTTCCGGCTTGTTCGGATGATTTCTCGACTCCGATCCGGTTTTCCCCCGAACTCCCAAAATGTAAGAAGAAACGACGAGGAAAAACGTGCCTTCGAGGCGCTTCATCATCGACCAGACAGAATGGCCGGCGCAAAGAGGTTCGAGTTGGTGGTATTCATCAATCTTCATGAGTCGGAACGCGACCACTCACTTCAAATTGCTTCTAATGATGTCGGCCTCACCTTCACCGCGCTCCGTTTGAGAAACGAGCAAAGACTTTCAACGACTTCGCATCGCGGTGAAAGGCAGAGCTTCGCGAGCGAAATCCCTGAAATCTGGCATGCCCTAAAGCTCTAGAGTCTGGACCGTAGGCTGTGCGTGGCGAGACCATCCAGCCATGTCTGGTGTCTGAGAATGGCCAAAGGCAGGCGAGGTATGTTGAGAGGGTGCGGCAACCAAACACGGAAAGAAGCAGCAGCTAATTCAGGTGGCGGAGAGGGACACTTTTACAACCTTATTAATCCACTCGTTAAGCACTAATACGCTGTGGTGGAGCTTTATTGCCCGTGTAACAAATGTAGCACCTATAGATGGTCGGCAGCAGCGGATTTAGATTTAATACAGAAGGAGCATACCTAAGTTTAGTCGACTCCTGTGGGGAAGAAGATGAGGACAGGGAAAAGAAAACGGGAAAGACCGCGATCACCTCTGCCCCGATCTCACCTGTATTACACGTGCATGGAGAAGTCTCCTCTGTTCGAGGAATTCACTTCAGTGCCGTACGACCACCTGCAGGACGGATAGTGGGAGAGTCACCCTCGTCGTCTACGGAGCGGACATCGGATTTTCTTAATAATCAAAAATCTTTTCGAAATTGCTTCGTTCGGCTTAGCTCCGAGTCCAATATGGCAGGGCATACTTCTCCCTGTGCTCCTGCTAGCGGGATAAGGTAGATCTTTCGGTTCGTTTCGACCTAACCCTCGGGATAGGTACCGGGAGCGGGGCCTCGCGCCATTTGCTCCATATGCCGCCTCGTTGGCGTAAAGGTTTTTTGGGAACGGAGCCTGCTAGCTAGCGAGCTGACCGATTATCGTTCTCTCGTTCCCTAAACGTCTTACTACGTAATGGGTTTTTCAAACGGACCGACGGATAAACGAGCTACTCTTTAGGCTACTGCACTTCTCTATGCTCTCGACTCCGGGAATTCTCTCTGAATTACGCTCGGCGTTTTCCAGCTGCGAACATTTCGACCATCCAATTAGGATTTTGGAAACATTCTCCGGAAAACTTTCTCCAGCTCTTGAGTTATACATTTCCCGCGAGCGGATCCGGTGATGAAACCCAAGAAGGTGTGGTGTCCGGGCCCCGCTTTGACTTGACTCGATTTTGGTATCATTTTTCTCCCAAAATACGGTTCCTGATCTCAGCTACTCAACAATAAAAAGTTATTTGGAATCCGATCCGTTTCGGTGAACCTATCCTTCCCGGATGCAATGGCACCAGAAATCCTCATTTTGAAGTGACCGTATTCGCGAACGGATCTGCAAGGATCTCTATGAGCACATAAAGCTTCTTTGGGCAACCTTGGGCAAACCGGGCGTTTTGAATCCGGAATGGCGTGTCAGGACCTCGACTAATGGAATCAAGTTTCGAGTTGTGCCGACGGAACTCTCTGAGAAGTTGGGAGCTCTGAGTCGGCAGTCATCGGAAGTTTCGCTCGACCGACAGTTCTAGATAGAGGTCATTTCCGGCGTTGGCATCGCCGAACGGAAATCTCCGAGAACGCAAACAGCCAAGAGACAATCCTGCGCGTAGGAGATGATGAATTTCCTGAGTGCGGAGTGTTGCTCCAAGTATGAAATTCTCGACGAGGATCTCTTGTCAGGTGCCGGATTCCTCGACCTGTCCGGCCGGCCGGCACAGCGTCGGCAGTAAAAAGAGCTGCGTAACAAATGGCAACCGATATTTTATACGGAACATGTCCATATAAAGTTTACGGTTGCCTGTCCCCAGGCTGTTGTGGTTGTGGGCAGACGACACTTTGTAAGAGACAGCTTCTACGACAGATTCGCCTGCTGCTTTTTGCGGAGCGCGAATTTAGCAGCTCTTCGTCACCGAGTCCGCGAGAAGTAAGTGAGTCAGTGAGCGAGCGAGCGAGTGAGTGTGGAACGATGGAAAAACGGGGCTAAACAAACTCAGACAGGCGAGTCTGCGCCGTAACACTTCACCGATGGAGCGCGAATTCTCACCATTCGTCATCAACATTCATCATCTGCCTCTTCTCAAGATGATGAACTGGAAGCGGACGCGGAGACGACTATGCCGGGAATGCCACCGAGGAGGACTGCGTTCTTTTTTTTCCCTCGTTCTTCGACATCACCCACGA
>JAJSRV010000143.1:174115-210297 GCA_021527715.1 Neoseiulus cucumeris | reverse complement strand
TTGTTCACCATGACCGGATGATACGGAGCCATCAAATTCTGCGTTTCTTCCCGAACCGCTAGCATAAAATCCTCCATGTTCTGATGTTGAGCCAGAAGACTGTACTTCCGGCGAAAACTCACACCACGGCTCCACCATGCCGTGGAGGCGATGTGGTAGCTCAGCTGGTAGTGAAGCTCATGACTCCCATCTGTCGACAACTGTAAGGAAGTGCCGACATGCTGCCAAAAGAGCTCGAATCCGGTGATAAAATACAGACGACGATATCGGCGAACGTTGCTCCTTGCGGTCACAATCTGCTTCCAGAGGTACTCATTGTACTGGTACCGAGGGTTTGGTGTTGGTCGCAGCACTCTAGGCAGCCTACCCTTGCCGATGTTTTCCTCTGGCAGTATAGATGGAGGCAGCAGTCTATCGATGAGCGAGACCGCTCTCGCGGTCTTGAGCGGTCTAATCGGCGCGGGTCTGGATCGGCGGGCCATGTTGATAACTGTCTTTGAACACAAGCAGAAAGACTGTGAAAGTAAGTAAAAATTGTGTCCTTTTATACTACTGACCGCTAAGCATGAATCCTTAAAAGGAAATCAGCCTTAATCTAAACCCTCAGCGTTTTCGATACTGCAGAAACTGGAATGACCTCTAACAAACGAGATGGACACGTCTAACGTGGGAGGGAAGAAAATTGGGCGACAAGTGATTCCCATTTCATTCTATTGTAATGTACCAATCTGCCAATCGGCAGACTTCGGGGACCTTTAGGCCCGGACATAAAAGAGCGAATGCGGAACTAAACGATAATTTCTTCACTTGGTATTCTTCTTTGCGCTCCCGGCCCTGCCATCCTCGGAGTAGACAGGCATCGTATCTGGACGCCTGGCAAACTGTTAAACGTCCAACGGGTCTACAAACGAGCGAGTCTTGTTTCATTCGCCTCAGAGCAGAAGGTTTCAACTTCTTGTACGCTGACTCGAAAACCTCCCTCTGAAGACGCTGTCGTTCGTCCTCGGCTATAATACGAACGGAAGGGGAAATGAAAGGTGCCTCCGTAATAATTAATACCGCCAAACAGATTATCGAAGCTAACACTCACCAGAACACTCCAGCATGCCTCGTGTAATATAAAACACCAGAAGCCCGATCAGCACTCCGATGAGTAGCCAGTAGATTTTGGTAAACCAAAAATCGCGGATCATTTCTGTCCGCCAGGACCGTCTGATCGTGTCATCCGTATAGCTGGACTCCGAGGCCAGCAGCGCGATTTGTGATAGCCGCGTTCTCTTTTCGGCTCGATCCTCCGGGGCAGTCGTCCGGCCAGCAATTGTGGCTGCATGCGAGGCCAGTGTAGACTTCTTAAAAACTCGAAGCGGAATGCTTTCAGCCATCTCGAGGACTGCTCTGGATGCTTGATGTCAGATATGCACTTCTTTTATAGTAAACTGATCGACAAGAGGTGTTCTCTTGAGTGAGATTGTCACGCGAAATGAATAACCTTCTTAGAAATCCGCAATACACAGAGAGAAAAGACTAGTTTAGAGCTTTGATACAAGCAAGGATGTAATTCAAGAAATTATACAGAATTTACTAAACTATGTTACAATGATGAATCATCATAAGGGGCATCGTTGTCAATCCACCTCAATGAACCAAGTCTTCGATGCACACCTCGGAAAGGGCCCGTGACTCCGAATAAATGAAGCCACATCCTTAGAAGACAAGCGGGATACCGAGGTCCGATCAGAAGATTTCTTCTTGTTTTGACGACGCAGAAGACAGGCATTGTCCATAACGGAAACACACAGCTGTACTCCTCGAAGCCTTCGACAAACAAACCCGTATTGATAGAACCGCATATCGATTCTTCGATGAATACCAAAATCCGGAAGCCACCTTGGCACCGGACGGGAGGTAGCTATCACCGGAACTGGAGTCGAAATCGCCACAGGTGTGGTCGACGGAGTAAAATTCACCGAAATCGGCATAGTTGAAATAATTTCCTGCCCAGACGGTTGAGTTGTTACTTCCTCAGCTCGAACCGCTGAAAATGGAGTCTGAGGGATCAGGGAGGTCAACCGAACAGGAACAGCCGTGGTGGTCAAGGTAAACCGCGGAGGCTGTACTATCGTTGGTCGCAGTGTCGTGGATGAAAAGCGCGTCATCACAGAACTCAACGAGCCTCCGGACAAATTAGAGTTGGAGGGACAACATCGAATCGACGGACGAACATGAAAAACAGTGGTACTCATAGGCATACGTGTCGTTAAAGGCGACGTCATTAAGGTACGCGATGTTGGTTTTTTCACCGGTGTTTGTGTAGTAACCCGAGGCCTAGCCGACGTCACAGGCAACATTCTCGGTCGAGCGGAGGTACTCGAACGAATTGTGGTCCGTACCGGAGCAGATCGAATAGAAGTAGTCCGAATCACCGGACGCCCCGTCGTTGTCGTCATTCTGGGTCGCGCCACTGTTTTGGGCCGACTCGGAACCCTGGCCTGACGGGATATCGAGATCTGTCGATGCTCAGAATCAATCAGCGTGTGATGATGCTTGATAAGTACTGGAGCTGATGTGGTCAACACCGACGCCGACGTTGGAACTGGCGTAGTCAACATTGAGAGTGAATCCGTTACATTCAAAGGCGACTCATACTCGGATATCGACGGAAGAGTAGTTGTTTGAGTCACTGATTCATTGATAAACGGAGCGAGATCAACGGTAAAGTCGGTCAACTCAATCGAGGATTGTGACGAACAGTTCGTCACATTCAAGGACACCGGATCGGCATTCTTGTGAAAATGAGTCGATACCGCTAAATTGGATGACAGTTGAATTATCATCAATGTATCTGAAAGAAATCCAAATGGAAAATGATTGGAAGTTGGAAATGGAAGATAATCAAGATTCAAAACATTCCAGAAAATTCCAGAACTTCAGAATCACTCACCAAGTGCAAAGAACAACGAGGCAAATAGCCCCAACAGAATAAGCACCCAGATGAGTCTTCGACGAAGCACAATCAATCGCCGCTGGTGCCGTTCACACTCGAAACGAAGGGAATCACTCGGATCAAGCGGAATCTGCTCGAACTGGAGATCTTCGGGTGACACCATGCTTGGTGCCCATTCTTGTGCAGAACGACGAAAAATGTTGAAGCAAGCCATTCTGATCTATTAACGGACTGATAGAAGACAATTGAACTAGCTCTGTCGAGTAATCCCTCCACTCACTCTCCAATACCCTCAGGTGGAACATCGAAACGTCGAAACATCTCAGGAATCTGTGTCAAGTTACTCTACAGTTTCGAGATTCGTGGATTAACGTCTAGACGGAAGAAGCAACCTTAAAATCATCGCTGGACAAAGACTGGATAGAAATCGCATTCGGAGAACAGAATCTATGGAGCCCATTCTGTAACAGACTCCTAGGTATCCATGTTCCAATCCAGTCCTGTTGTATTAATTTTTTGTGTTAACAGCTTCCTATTGCAAGACACACCGAAGGAGGGATGTTGAATTCAGATATTCTGTGTGTCTTCCAACGCAACACCCTGTATGGATCTATCCGTATTTAGTAATCTAGACGTAGGACATACGTAGGATGTACGTGGGTTATCACCAGAAGAACACGGGATAGTTTCCCTCTCTATAGTATAATATATAAGCATGCTTTCTAGCCTTAATAAACACTGGGTACGCTTTTCGCGTTCACGGAGCGTCTTTATTCAGTGCTAGTGGTCTCAATATCTTCAACAGATGTCATCAACATAAGCCCTGGCATAACCTCGGTGTGGACGCATGACCGAATCCATCATCTTCTGGAAATGTTTAGGAGCATTCTTCCAACTGAAAGGATTCACGTTGTATTCGTATGCTCCAAACGGAGTTACGAACGCGGAGTATCGCTTCGTCTCTTCCGTCAGTGTCTGTTGCCAATACCCCTTGAGAAGATCGATCGTTGAGAAAAACCTGCATCCTCCCGTTTCGGCGATTATGTCATCTATCCTAGGCAGCGGCCAACTGAGCAAATCGGTCTTCTGGTTGATGAGTCTATAATCGGTGACAAACCGCCAGGAACCATCGGCTTTGGGAACCATCGTACACGGACTGCCAAAACAAGAAGATGACTCCCGGACGATACCGTGCTTCACCATTTCAGCCAACTCCTTTTCCATTCACATGAGCTTCGTTCGCGATAGCGAGTACGGTTTTCGACAAACCGGCGTCGGATCGTTCAGCACAAAAGGAACAGCGAATTTCCTCACTGGGTCTGGATAAGGCGTCTCCGATACTACGCCAGGGAAGAATTCCTTCACATCTTCCATGTTGTCGATTCTGAAAGTGCCCAGATCTCGCTTCAAATATGCGTTAGCTTTCATTGTGAACCTGCCCTCAAAGTTCTCGCCGAAAGAGATCGTATCGTCATGATGCAGATTCAACTTGAATTCCTTCATTGCGCTCCTTGACACCAACATGTCATACTTCATCTCCTCGTCGACCAAAAATCGCAAGCTCCTCGCTTCAGTCCCGATGCGAATCAGTATATCGCACCAGCTTGAGTAAACGCGTACCGTACCACTGTAATCCTCCAGACGGACCTCACGACCTTCAGTGACCGAAATACCTTTTGTCATCTCGCGATTTTCCATCGACAACGTAGCACCCGAATCTAATACCGCTCTGACCACCTGTCTCCCATCTATCGCAACAGAAAGCGTCGGAAGACCGCTCCCGTTTGACAGAACAGCCTCGTTTAGCGACTTCGGGGTCGAAACTAAACCCCTCTTTACTAGTTTAAAGGCTCAACTTCACCCTTATCCTCTTCATTCACCGCAACAAAGTTGATGCGCGACGCACGACTATCCCTCTTCGTCTTTGGCTTTTCCGCTTTATCCAACTTCTTTTCTTCCTCCATTTTCTTCTTCGGCTTCACCGAAATCAAGTCCATCTTTGATATGATGTCGCCCATCGACTCTGGCCGAAGGATCTTATACTGCTGCCGAAGATAGAAAGGCAAACCAAGAAGTACAGCCTGCATCATTGATCGATCAGTAACCTGGGGATCGGCCCGAAGGAGCAAACGCTGCTTCTCGAACAAATACTCCGTTAGACTCTCTTGTCCTTCCTTGAAAAAATACCTAGCTGCGAGCTCGGCATCTCTCAACCCATCTGATGGAAAAGCTGAGAGAAAACTAGCCTTCCACTCTGACCACTCCGCTGTCGAGCCAAAAGCCGCCAAAGCAGAGTTGTACCACACCAACGCGACTCCCGTGACATACTCCCGGAGAATCATGATAACATCGAAGGTACTGCGACCGCCTACAAACTGCTCGAACTGAGCAAGCCAGACTTGTGGCGTCAGCTTGTCAGAAGTTCCGCGAAATATTGGCGGTTTTGCCTTGACACGATTAAACGAACCTGACGCCAAAACTTCTTTAACAAACGTCTTTGCGAATTGCTGTACAACGTCTGGAATGGCATCTCCTTTCTCGCAAACCTCCACCCTTCTCCACTCTTCTTGACACTCACCGCCGCCGCGGCTGCTGGGACCATCCTCCTGACCTCTGCCGATGGCATGTTCACTCGGGCCTCGCCCATAGTGATCAACTCCTCTGGGTTCTTGTCTGAGAGCTTCCCTAAGACCAGCCGAGAAAACTCTAAACCAGCATCTTCCGTAACTGCGACCCATTCTCGTTCTCCTCCGTCAACCTTTAGGGCCGTCACGACCACACCACGGGGCTCGGTGGGGCAACCTTGGATACGAACAGTTATCCAAACCATTCTCCGAAATCGACTGCGCCAGTAAAGACTTCGTGGGCTGCCGGACTGTGCAGACTCGTTGTCTTCAACTGATTTATTCCCTGGGACCAGCCCGAATATATACCCGGTTACTACACTTGTTCGTTTCCCCACCCACGACTTTATCAAACTTCAACCGGGAATCGACCTTACACCGAACTTTGTCGTTTTGACAAACCCACACTCTTCCTTCCCAGTTTCCATCCAGTCAGATCCTCCTCCGTTGTGGTATCGAAAACAACGAAGTATAAAGAACCACTCAGATTTACCGTCTAAAAACGTCTACGCGCCGTTCGTCTATTCTGCCACTATTTCCAAGTGTACCTCGGTACCATATCTTCAGCCTGGAAACCTTATTTCCGCTAAGGACCTTAGGACTGCCGTGGGAAAGCGTCTCCCTCAAACGCTACCACTCGGCACCTCCCTATGTCCCGGGACCCTCCTCCGGAGTAAGCCGCATTCCTGCGGCAAAATTTGTTCAGCTCAAGAAGTTCATTGCTTTATTCAAATGTGTCTCCGTTGGGCATAGCTTGAAGTCTCTTGTGAAGCGATGGTGTGCTTGAGGTAGTCCGACATGTTTCGTGAGGGTGGATTCTCGTCACAGCAACTTTTCACAACAAGCAGCGTAAGCCGCTTGTCGGTGTGCTCCGCGGCGACGACTTTCACTGCGGGCGATTGCTCCTCGCGGGGTCGCACTCGTACAGGAGTGGAGGCGATGGCTACAACGTTGGGGTGGTATTGTAAAACTTGACGTCGAAGCACCGTTGGCCATCTGCAACTCATCGGACTCCATAAATGGAGAGCGACTCGGACTTCAGTCCCGGAGGTCGGCTTGAGCGTCTTGCGGCGCTCCTGGGACGGCGACGGTCGCTGTTCGCGGTGTGCAGATGTTTGTAGATAACTTGTGTACACATCCACATGCCAACACACACAGCGCCATCTATCAACAATAATAAACAGTGTCATCTTCATGACCTCAAGGAGAATACAGCGTGTCATCCTTTCCTCACAATCTTGCATGAAACTGCAGAAGAGACCATTTCACTTTCGAAGTCGGGAGTCGAAACGCAAACACGGGAAACAACGCGGGTAGGACTTCGTTTTCGAGACGGGACAGAATATAAGCACTTGACGACCGCGGTGGCTCTGGAGGCAACTTTCGGCAGCAAGCTTCATTATCGACGCGGAAAAAATGGGAAAAAGAGCCGACCGAAGAGAGCCGTCTCATAGCGCGACGGTACGCCAAACTAGATCGCCCTTTGGAGTATGCTTGCTGGTGAGGTGTGTGTTTAACCTCGTCAATGAAGAGAACAAGAAGGCTACAAAACAGTGTCCTGGGGGCAGCCAGTTCTCGGAAAGCCGACCTTGAGAGGGCGTCGTGCTGTTTGACTCCAAAGGAACGATTGCGGAGGAAACTAGAAATCCACCGACATATCTTTGGACCAACACCTTTTCTCGGTAAGACAGCGAGTAGCAGCTCATACGGCATTGTTTCGAATGCCGATTTGAAGTCGAAATATTATACATATAGTAAGTCAACCGGAATCCGCGTGTAAATGTCGGCTGCAATTGAGTTGAGGAAGATCATCAGTTTCATTTGAGCATGGAAGTGACAGCATTCTGCGAGGAAAATGGCATCGTATTGGTACCCCTCCTTCCAAACGCCACCCACATTCCTCAGCCTCTCAACGTCGCCGTTTTCAGGCCACTCAAAAACGTTCGGTACAAGACGGCTACACAGTGGAGCATCAGGAATGGCGGTCGGGCGATGAAGCCGGAGGAATTTATCTTTCAGCTTCAAGAAACTTTCGGGAAATTCGACCAATGTATTCCGAAGGTCCGACAACCAAGGGATCCCAACGAGGTCGATTTCAACAAAATCTGTTTCGGGTAAGGGCCCCCAGCAGCCACCGAGGAGGGCAAATCATCATCATCGCAAGAAAACTCGTCCACCATGGAAAACATGCGGATGCCCTTCATCGTGGAGCTAAAGGAACATTTGTCGCACGAACAGCTGAAGTTCCTCCTCCTCCTCAGCGAGCAGCAGGGTGAATGGCAAGGACCTGAGAGCATGCGAGCCCTTTACGAACTGTGGGCGAGCTCTGACGCCGAGGTGCGGAATCCATCCAAAAGAAATAGATCCTCCGAGGCATCAATGAACGGAACACCCGACAGTCTTTTCTAACTTCCAAAGCCCTACCTGCCAAAGCGCCGCCGATTGGTGATCATGAATGAGATCACTGAGCTAGTTCGTTACTTGAATGAAGCAACTCCAAAAAAACCAGAGGAGCGGTTCAACCTCGGGTTGAACCTTGCGGTCCCGCAGAAATGCGGGACTCATGCGAAAAGCCTAACAAATCTCAAAAAGTAGCTTCAGCATGATGAACGGGAGGAGTAGATAATTTAAGAACTTCGGGACTTTTTTTTTTCTTTCCATCTCTCGCCTTCCTTCTCCTTTGATCCTTGTCCAGGAACCACTGCGGAATCAAAAACCAAGTCGAAGAATGCAACATCCACCGCTTACGACAGCCGAATTTCGCCGCTATCTATGACTTCCATGTTGTCTCCCCTTATTACTCTGATTCCCTCACCAGACTCAGTCTTCCGTCGTGGGAACCTCGCTCAACAGAGCAACACGTCTCGGAATGTGACTCCAGATCCCCCTCGCCTCTCGCCTTCTCTCTCATATAATTCTTGTCCAGAAACCACTGAGGAATAGTTGAGAACTGCAACATTTACCAGTCCAACCTCCCGATTCTAGCCACAACCACCTATTCCAGTCGCCGATCTTAACGCACCACTTTTTTGACCATGCAAACGCTTCCCGACAGTCGGGGTCTCCGATACTTTCTTGGCCTTCCCTCGTTTCCCTCTTCGTTTCTTATCAACGCCCGTTTCCATCAGTCTCTTTTGTCGCGACCGCGCTTTCCGCTCAGCAACAGTCATCGCTGGGCCCTTCTTCCCCCGTCCCCTTTCTCCCCTGCCCTTCCCACTGTCATCGTTAATCGATTTTTTACCCATGAAACTCGTTTCTCTCGCCGTATTTTCTCAATAAGACTTCGCTACAAGTTTCGTTGTGCTCTGCGCTGAGCTCCCCCGTGTTTGGACTTCGTCGTTGAAGTCGGAGAATTTTTTCCTTCAACATCCCTTATATCAATGAAACAACAACGAAGCCCGTAGACGATCTCACCCGATTTTCCAAGTTCCCGCCCTCTTCCGAATTTCTCTTTTTGAATTTCTCGCCACCTTAAAGGCATCCCGCTGCGATTTTTTCGTGACCATTTTTTTCGATGATTTGATGATCTTTGCTGAATTTCCTACTCGGAAATCCCCCCCGGTAGTCCGCTAAGCCGCATTTCTGCGGCAAAAGGCGATACCTTGAAGGCTGTTGTTTTCCATCATACGGTTTCAATTGTCAATCAGGATTTCGCCGCGACTTTTCGAAGTACGATCACTCTGACTCCATTCATACCTTACCAATTCGTCAGCGTGCGACCACCAATGAAAATGTTCGACTAGTGAGGTCAACCCCTCGCATCGTGGAGGAGTATGTCTCACGCTTACAGTTGTCCCAAAACTGGTCAGGTCGAATTTTGACGGATTTTCCTCAATATTCCAGCAGACAAATTTTTCCTCGAAAAAAAAACACCCTGATCCGGGGAGCCACGTCCATTGGCTACATTTCTAAAACAAAATCTGGTTTTCTAGTTTCTTGGAGGCCTGAGCAATCGACTCATGAATAGCGAGCACCTAAGAAGTGTCCCATAACTGGTACGCCTCCCCTACTTTAGAATTCCCAGAAAGTTTCTATACGCATGGTGCAAGCGACGCTAGTTCGCTGCATTCCGTCGATGGGTTCGGTTTGTCGCTTTTCCCGCGTATATCGGAACCATATAGAAACGCTGTCACCGTATGACCGAACGACACTTTTCTTCCAAACGTAAACCAGTCCAGCTTCGAGTTTTGTGCGATCATGTTCCCATCCACCAATGGCTCGTTCAGCTAGATCGCCCGTCCCGATTAGAACATCTATCTTCTTGGATGTCACATTCTCCGCCTGATCCGCTCAATCAGAAACTCCCTCAACCTTCGCGGCTGCTGCAAAAATTCTCAGTAATCCATTGCCATTGATTGATCGACGGAATCTTAGATGGGGTCGGAGGAAATAACATTATTTCGACATTCGATCTCGCCTGGGGCTATTTTCAAATGCCAATGACTAAGAGGGCGGCGGAAGAAGCAGTGTTTGGTACGAATGAGGGCCAAAGCGCTTTTCTGAAGCAGATCCATGGCGCCTAACAGACAAATACACGTTGAGATACAGAAGTTCAGGTCATTAGACCCATGGTGCTCTTCATTCGCTCGTGAGAAGCCCGTCAGCGATATATCTCCCCCCGTGGAAAGCGAGTTTCCGATCTCTCTTCGCCATTTCGTCGTCATGTTAGCCTGACACGCATAGGATTTGGAAACGAGTCTTTTCACACTTCTCCACCAACCTTCTGATCGCAGAGCACATCTCGATCCCTCGAGACTGCGAAGTCTGATCCACCGAATACACTGCGTGATTCATCCCCGACTTGAAAATCTCCGGTGAACATGTGTTCCTGGCTCGCAGAGCTCTTGCTCCTGGCACTCGAATTATCTTTCACGCTCACACACAATTTTTTTCTCACTTCAATACACTTTTCCATGGAACTTTCACAATGTGGAAAAAACTCGAGTCCACTCGCTCTAGCAGACGAGTTCCGTTATAGATCTTGTACACTGATTGGAGCGGTCGAATGTACGATACACCACCAATAAGTAACTGATGCAGCTATCCGTCGACCATCGAAGTCAGATTCGTTTCTCGAGGGCGCGGATCATTTTAGTTCGCGTTGCTTTCTCTCCCGGTGCGGAGGACGCGGGCTGCCTCGGAGATTCCAGCTTCTGATATATGTATGTCAATGTTCTCGGAGCCTAGGGCGCATGTACACTGTTGCGACTTAATCGTAAAACTTGGTTGTATAACGGGATCGTTGTACCATGCCAACTCTATCGAGCGACCGAGCAGCTTTGTCTACTTCGGCGACCCTTCCGGTAGGAGAGGGTGTACGTCATTTGGACTACGCGGTCGTGTGAATGGATGCATTGCGGCGGTCGGCGGCGGTGTTTACTGTTGCGCGCCAAATTAGAAACTGTAGGGTGCTAAACACAACCCTGGCAGTGGTGATGGTGGTCGGTCAGATTGCCGACGAAAATATGATTGAAGGATGGAAGAGGCTGAAAAGCCGAGGTCTCGTAGCCTCATAGAGTTCGGTACACCACGAGTACCATACAGATGC
Source organism: Neoseiulus cucumeris (assembly GCA_021527715.1). Classification (NCBI taxonomy): domain Eukaryota; kingdom Metazoa; phylum Arthropoda; class Arachnida; order Mesostigmata; family Phytoseiidae; genus Neoseiulus; species Neoseiulus cucumeris. The sequence goes on along the minus strand of JAJSRV010000143.1, from coordinate 199,181 downwards.
TGTGATAGCGAATCTTCAGTTTCATCGGCTGTTCAATTCTCGAGACTACTGAAGAGGAATAAACAGGCAGACAGACACACTTTCGAATTTACAGGTTCAGAAGATTCCTTGTGGTTGCCTCTCAGAAATTCGGTAATTTTTCATCTTACCTATACTCGTTCATCATGGGACCAGTCCGACGAACAGTGTCCAACAGATTCGAGTTTGCTCAGCCGATACGCTGAACAGAAGTCTCATTGAGCCGATTTGAGATCAGGTCATCCAGATCAGTAGTAGTAGTATGAGAGATTTACAAAGTAGTNCGCGTTTTATGCCCCGGTGGCTCCCACACATTATTCAGTTCACAAAGTTTGCGTCCTAGCCCATTATCTACCTTCAAATCGGCTTTTTTCGCGGGAAATCGCCATTTTTTGCTTTTTTCAACGAAATCGTCCACCCGTCAGCGGCTCTGGGGCCGGATGCGGGTCGCACGCTGTTGTATGTGATGCCCTGGATGCCCCCGAACACCATCAAGCTTATTCTGCCTGTTTCCAACCTTTTCATCTGTATTCAAGTCCGAGAAAAACCCTGAAACTACCTAGTTTTCTTATAATTCATCAAAACTTCGCCAAATCGACCCCGCGACGCCGTCTCGGAATCGTCACGGCGTCCATAACAACAACAACAGCACTCCGGCGGACACTAAGAACTTTATTCTACACTCAGAAGAAGCTTTACATCATCGTCGACGTCGAGATCATCCACGGGAACCTCCCTTCGATGACCGTTCACGAGAGGATCCCCGTGAACCATCAGCCTATGCATAACATCCCGATTGACGGTCTCACGGAAGCTCTTAAACGAGAAATTTTCTCGGTAATTCTTGAAGAGCTTATTCGAAGCTTCTTGCGCTTCTTCACTCAGAGCCCCCACGGGCTGCTGGCTATTCTCCACGATCTCCTGGCCGTGACAGAGGATCTTGTGCACTGTCACAGGCACGTAATACCACCCAAAAGTCGTGACGAACATGTTTGCCGTGTTCCAGCAGTACTCGCCGAACGCCGCACAATTCAACTGGTGACGAGAGCTTATAGCCTCCAAGATGATTCGGAATCTATTCAACAACTCTGGCTCCAATCGGGTTATCTTCGCCGTCACAGCATAATTTTTGAAGAACTTCCGCGCCGTATTGCCATCATTGCTGGTGCCTCCCCCCGGTCGAACGAAGAAGACAAGCAGACCGAGTTCTTTCCTGAAGTCATCCTGCATTTCCTGCAAGCGCTTGTCTCGTTTTGGTGCATTCGTCTTGTCGCAGCGCCATGTTTTGAAATCCAGGTGACTTTCGATCTTGATGAAACACTCCATGCTATTGATCCTGGCGTGGAGTGGGGAAACTCCGAATCGCAGAGCCTCAGGGTTGCGGGTTCTTGCACGAATTCCCGCTAAATTGTTCATTTCCTTTGGCGTCGCTCTACAAATGAAGCACACTTGTGATGCTTTGTTGTCAAGTAAAGCATTGGCGACCTTGCCGTCGATCATCGAGCAGATCAAAGTGTGATCGACGTAGAACCGCCTCTCCCCTATGCTTATGTCCGAGGCACGGAGACTCGCGATTTCGCTTTCTGTCTTAGCGACCTCGCTTTTGATCAGGTCCGCCGATTCCTTCGCGAAGATGAACCTCAGGGGCCGGCACAGTCGCAGGGAAGATGGCTTTGGATTTCTCCAAACGATTGCTCCCGTTGTGGCGTCCTTTATTTCGAGAGGCACCACTGAGGTTGCGAATAGGCTGGCATCGGAATGCGATGGATCCGAGAACTTCTGCCTGTACTGGCTCTGCCCCGATGCCCCATCGCAACCCCACTTGGATGTGAGAATCAGTTTCCGACGATTCCGAGACGGCGTCGCGGGGTCGATTTGGCGAAGTTTTGATGAATTATAAGAAAACTAGGTAGTTTCAGGGTTTTTCTCGGACTTGAATACAGATGAAAAGGTTGGAAACAGGCAGAATAAGCTTGATTGTGTTCGGGGGCATCCGGGGCATCACATACAACAGCGTGCGACCCGCATCCGGCCCCAGAGCCGCTGACGGGTGGACGATTTCGTTGAAAAAAGCAAAAAATGGCGATTTCCCGCGAAAAAAGCCGATTTGAAGGTAGATAATGGGCTAGGACGCAAACTTTGTGAACTGAATAATGTGTGGGAGCCACCGGGGCATAAAACGCGTACATGCGCGATTTTGAGACCTTTGACGGATGGACCACTTTGGCGAAAAAACTAAAAAAATCGCGTTTTTTTCCAAAAAAAATTAAGAATTCGTTATTTTTTCGCTTCGGAGAGTTGTTCTGCGAATTGCATCGGATAGTTCGGACGATTTCACACCAGATTGGTTTTTTGCGGGACAAGATGAACGCATTTTTCGAGGAGTAATCGACACTTTTGCGAAGTCATCAATAGCTCACTTACGAGCGGTCCTACAGATTTTTTTAAAAATGAAAAAGATGCGAAATTTGCTCAGCTTTCCAATGCCGCTCGCAGATTCAAAATCCATCCAACCGTTTAGCCGCAATCGCCGATTTAGTGCAAAATTTTCAAATTTCGCTATCTTAGCAGACGTTTTCCGAGTTCGTTATATGGTCAAAAGTTGCCTTACCCCCCACAGAACTTCCACAAACAATCTCAAGAAAATCGGTCGAGGTGTTCAAAAGTTATGATTTTCCGTGAGTTCAGACCACTGTGTGGTGGTCGGTCAGATTGCCGACGAAAATATGATTGAAGGATGGAAGAGGCTGAAAAGCCGAGGTCTCGTAGCCTCATAGAGTTCGGTACACCACGAGTACCATACAGATGCTGTGATAGCGAATCTTCAGTTTCATCGGCTGTTCAATTCTCGAGACTACTGAAGAGGAATAAACAGGCAGACAGACACACTTTCGAATTTACAGGTTCAGAAGATTCCTTGTGGTTGCCTCTCAGAAATTCGGTAATTTTTCATCTTACCTATACTCGTTCATCATGGGACCAGTCCGACGAACAGTGTCCAACAGATTCGAGTTTGCTCAGCCGATACGCTGAACAGAAGTCTCATTGAGCCGATTTGAGATCAGGTCATCCAGATCAGTAGTAGTAGTATGAGAGATTTACAAAGTAGTGCATTTGATTGTGGAGCACAGCAGTGACCGCAGATTCCTCGTGTAACCGCATCAGTTATCACTGTCCGTCAATCTGTTGAAGCTAGAGAAGGAGTTCTCTGAGCTGAGTCGAAGGAAGGCCTGGTAGCACTAGCTGAAGTCGGTATTGTGACAACGGAGTGAACACGCACGGGTAGAAGGAATGCACCACAGTTAATTTATTGAGGAACTGAGGTCCTTATATACTAGTGGAGAGAAACGCTCTCTGAGGGGACTACCTATATGAGTCACCTTCTTATCACAAGTAGCTAGCTAGGAGACGGAGTCGGGGTGTAACCCCGCTCCGTACTTATCTTCTCAAGCACGCGTCGTTTCCCGACAGCGGCATTCAGCTCAGAACCCCGCTTCCTTTCTCCCGAGGAAGCTCAGCTACGTAGAACCCCGATGAGTCACACATGCTGACTCATATGGCTGGGGGCTTCGCTGGATTCTGAGCTCGACAGTCTCAAAACTTCGATTCCCAACATCCCCTCTGAATGTCGACAGCGAAGATTCAGGGAAGATGCCAGGCACATGAGACACGGCCAGGATCTGACCACGCAGGGTCACCCGAGAAACTTCGTAATTACAATTATCAGTCAATTTACAGTCCGAGTATTGTCCGAGTTTGATTAAGCAGCCTGGACGTGTGCCGAGGCGAGAAAAAAAAACACTTTTCACAGTATTCTGAGTCTGAGAGCGATCACCCGATTTCCATTGAAAGAGACCGAAGTTTCGTTTGTGCGACGCACAACGTACAGTGCCGCTGTGTTCGCAGTGTTCTCTCCGACAGCCAGTAGGCGAATTGAGAGTGAGAAGGCGGCCCCAGCGGCAGCACCCGATCAGTGGGTGGTCATTAGGTTTTCCAAATATCCGCAAAATTTTGGATCCGCCGATCCGAAAATCGGGATCCGCGGATAAGATCCGCAGGGATCCGCGATGGTTTTTCGAAGATATTTTGGATGTGTTCTAGTCGACAGGCTCATATTATTCCCATATAATATCGAATATTCCAATTTTATTGCATTTTTTTGTCAATTATTCAGTGAGCTTGTTTCCGTACTCCATTGATTTGCGGAGCATGAATATGCTGTCCAGGGTTTGAGGTTTGAGTCTCACCCGATTCTCACCCAACATCAGGCGCAGGATACTTAAGTCCCTTTTGGGCTGCACTGAAGTTGGTGGAATGCTGCGCATAATCTCGCGGCAGAGCTCCAGAAGACGACCTCTGCCTCCACCCGCTTTGAAAAGATTGTATTCTCTCCGAAGATTCTTCAGCTCGCAACTTGTGGTGCTGGGTGAAGAAACAGAAGGTGCAGAAAAGACTGAGTCCCATGACAAAGGTACCTGCGGGGAGAAAATCGTTCGATGATTAAGTGATCGATCGATCATTCATCCCAATGCATCATAGAGTTGAATCTGTGTCATTTGAATCTTCGTCGAAGGTAGGCTGACCCGATGGAAACCACGGTAAGCATCATCGGGTCACGAGAGTCATTGGAGCAGACTTCATTCTTGACGTCCAGAATTTCCGCGAGAACTTGAAGGACCTCATCGTCAGACGGAGCTGCTAGTCCGATCGCGGACTCCAGTCCGAAGTTGTACTTGTGATCCTCTAGTATTGCAATGATTGTCGACAGAATCGTCCTTCGTTTCCTGATTTCGTCTTTGAGGGTGTCGAAGAGAATCTTGGCCAAGGCCGATTCCACCTTCTCCAGCTCTTCGAGCAAAAGGATGAAGATTTTATCCGCGTGCGCCAAGGTTGCTTCCTTCTTGCAAAGCAACAATATGGCTCGTTTGAAAGGAGCCAGCACCGAGGCGATATTTTCCAATGCCTGTTCATCCTTGTCACTCAAGGGCGTTCCATGCCGGCACAAGACGTTATATAAAGCACGTCGAATGCGGAGCGCTCTCTCTATCATTAGAAGTGTAGAGTACCATCGGGTCCGGCAGTCAAGGATTGGTCGGAGCTCAACGCCATTGAACTCTTCTTCGGCGGTCATTTTCCGTATGGCATCCATCAGATTGGGTTTCTTTTTGAAATCCCGAACCGTCCGCCTGAGACGATCTACAGCCTTTCCAAGAACGACTCGCGTTCCTCGATTATCATCTTCATCATCATGAGCCTCTGACTCTTCCTCGCTGTCCGTATCCATCTCTTCGTCCGATACTCCCTCAGCACCTACTTCGTAGCAACTTGGATCATCGAGGATTCCAACGTCGAAGTCGTAGGCCAGGGCTTCTTTTCCGTAGACAACTTTCTTCACCACAAGATCAAGACCATGTGCGAAGCATTTTTGCTTCTTCAACCCCATGATATCGACTGCTCTCAGCACATTTGCGGCACCGTCCGTGGCGGCCGCCGCGATGTCGTTTGTCGAGAGGCCGACACTCGCGAGGCGCTCGATGATAAGTTCGCTCAAATATGATCCGGTGGCTCGGCTGTTGACTCGTACGAGTCCCAAGGCTGCAACAGTTGAGCTGCCTAATATAGCAGTAACGTTAAGCACATTCAAGGAGAGATAGCGATCTGTCCCAACCACTGTTGCTTCGTCGAAAGATATGGACAATTTGCAACCTGAAGCAGAGAAACATTTGGCTGAAAGAGGCTCATGAAGCTCCGGTTCAAAAATGCCGTTGAAAATATTCAGAATTGAACGCAGAGGAGAAACTCGAACCTGTTGCTCGGATCTCTTGGAGTTTGATGCGTAGCTGATTTCGCAGCAGCTCAGCATCTTCGTTGAGCCATTTTGTGATTGTTGTTCCAGATTTTGGAAGTGGTGAGTCACTCGGGTAAGCACGGCTGAAGAGTCTTCTCAGAGCTGCGGAGTTCACGAGCTGATTCATACTCATGTTGCTCTCACAAACCAAGCTCAGAGCTTCACTCCTCAATGTGTGTTTCCGTTTGATGAATAGATCCAAGCGAAGCTGTTTTTTCTTCTTCGGTGGGAGTTCTTCCAAGCACACTGCGAGCTGCTCTTCTTCTTCTTCACGCAATGGAGTAGGATCACTGGACATCCTATGGAAACTCTCACTAGAAGAAGTTGCCCGAGAACTGTTTTCCGAGATTGCATGTTGCGTTCTCAAGTGCTTCATAAGTGGGCTCGTGGATCTCCCATTTTTAAGTATCTAGAGTTCGGAAGGGCAGAAAATGGCACGTTACTCATGAGATCATGATTTGGGCGCAATAGAAGGCAGCCTAAATGCTCAAGATTCCCCAAGATAATTTCTGACATCCGTGACGGTTGGGTCCAATACGCCGACAAACAGGGCGAAGACTGGAGGTGAACGCAATATCTTTTCCGTCCATGATCATCTCGTCGCAATTTAAACGCTTACCGTTGAGCACTTGATGCATTTCGCGCCTTGTGAACTCTTCAAGAAATACTTCCATACCCAGCTTGTAGCACTTGTTGCTTCTCTGAATTTATCCATAAGGAAGGTGTTCCGCATGAGAAGAAATCTAAACTGCGCCGCTCGCGCATAGGTTCTACGGATCGCCGTGGAACTTCGTCCTCTGATGCGCTCCGTGGAACCAGTGAAATAATTTTTTCGAAACACGCGCGTCATCGGAATCTCGAAGAGCCTCGCGAAGATCGGAAATTTCGTCTCGCGAGCTACTTCTGGATCGACATGGAAGAAGCGTTGCTCCTTGCACAGATTTCATGCCGTCTCTAGAAGTTTACATGTTCAGATAGAATTATTATAAGGTATTGGCCTAGTGATTGTTACGGATCACAGTTCAGTGCTCGATGCAGAAGAATCGATCAAAATCAGTTCTCAGTGGATTTCCCACGGTTGCATACTGCCGAGAAGTACTCTCGGAGCAATCCTATTCCGGGTGAAGTCAGTTGGGAGGCAGCTGTCCATCCCTAAGCAGCTATCGCTGTGGTACGTGGGAGTGATGATAGTCTCACAAAGGGAATCATCGAGCTGCGAACTGCGAACTCAGTCAGTGTGGAGGCGCTCCAGAATAGAAGGAGAGCGTTTTCCCTTGCCAATTCAAACTGTGACGTGTGCTGAGTCAGCATGGCTGACGAATCGTGTACGGGTCCCTCGGATCCGCAGAATTCGTGCGGATCTTGCGGATCCAGATTCGCGGATCGGATCCGCTGGAAAGCCTAGATATGATGCATAGGCTGATGGTTCACGGGGATCCTCTCGTGAACGGTTATCGAAGAGAGGTTCACGTGGATGATCTCGACGTCGACGATGATGTGACAAGCAGAAGAAGCTTGATGGTGTTCGGGGGAATCCGGGGCATCACATACAACAGCGTCCGACCCGCATCCGACCCTGGAGCCCCTGACGGGTGGACGATTTCGTTAAAAAAAGCAAAAAAATAGTGTTTCTCCGCAAAAAAAGCCTATTTGAAGGTAGAAGGTATTTGAAGGGCTAGGACGCAAACTTTGTGAACTGAATATTGTGTGGGAGCCACTGGGGCATCCAACCCTGACATGCGCGATTTTGGGTGCGTTGGAGGGTGGACCACTTTGGCGAAAAAACTAAGAAAAACGCGTTTTTTTTTCAAAAAAAATTAAGAATTCGTTATTTTTTCGCTTCGGGGAGTTGTTCTGCGATTTGCATCGGATAGTTTGGCCGATTTCACACCAGATTGGTTTTTTGCGGGACAAAATAAACGCATTTTTCGAGGAGTAATCGACACATTTGCGAAGTCATCAATAGCTCGCTTACGAACGGTCCTACAGAATTTTTTTCAAAACGAAAAAGATGCAAAATTGGCTCAGCTTTCCAATGCCGCTCGCAGATTCAAAATCCATCCAGCCGTTTAGCCGCAATCGCCGATTTAAGGCAAATTCTTCCGATTTCGCTATCTTCGCAAAATTTCTCCGAGCTCGTTATATGGTTAAAAGTTGCCTTACCCCCCACAGAACTCCCTCAAACAATCTCAGGAAAATCGGTAGAGGCGTTCAAAAGTCATGATTTTCCGTGAGTTCAGACCACTGTACGACGTCCACTGTGTCAGGTACCCGACAGTGAGAATATCGATTTTCTCACTCCATTGCATTTTCTGATCGTGGAAACCGAAGATCGAATACCGGATGGTATACTGCCCCCAAGGATTCAACGTGAAGAGCTACTCGCTAGATGGCGACACCGAAGGAAGGTGGTCGAGGACATATGGAAGCGTTGGAAGGAAGAGTACCTGGCGTTGCTCCGCAATTTCCATCATAGCGCACAGGAGAAGAATTCGGTTTTGGAGGCTGGCCAGGTTGTTATCGTACATGACGCAAATGTTCCGCGATTGTTTTGGAAGCTCGGTCATTTAGAGAAGTTGAATTTTGCCAGAGATGGTAGTACGCGATCGTGCATTCTTAGACTTGGGAACGGGAAGACAATCCAAGGGCCTGTCAGACTTCTGTATCCCCTCGAGATGTAATGAACCAGATTGGTTGTTAGGTAGGCAAGTTACTAATCGTCAATTTGTTGTATATAGTTCACAAGAGTTTATCCGGCTCGATGGAAAGCAACATTTTAGCCTGGGAGTGTCTAATAACCAGATTATTAGAGAGAGAATAATTTAAGCAGAGATCATAATCATCAGTCCGTCTGTTTTGAAACTAGAGTACCGCAAAAAGTAGAGGCAGCGAAACGTCAAGTGAAAGTGAATGCAATTGAATTGTGAAATAAACAGTTGAAAAGGAACGATTCTAGTGCGTCATCCGTGCCAGGCTAGTGTGCAACCCAATCAGCTCAGAGCAGCATAGAAGAGAAGGAGGAACTACTATCGTTCACAACATCAGGAACCGCGTCCCTCTAAAGAGACTCAATTGGAAAACTCCGTTTGAGGTGTGGCATGGTAGCAGAGCGTGGTTGCCGAGGACCACTGATATCAAGGTTTCTCGTGATGTGTGTTTCTTCAGAGCTGAAGCGAAGAAATTTTCCATGGATCAAGAATCCTCGTCCGATACCACCGACTCTCAAGAAGAGAGCGACATCGACAGGAGCGTCTCTACAAGCCAGGGACAGTCGGAAAGTTCGATGGCTTGTTTTGACATTCCCAGGGAGGATGTCTTGCAGGACGGAGTGGAAGTTCTGCTGTGCGAATTCGCTTTCGCTTGCCTTACAGAGTGTCCAGCCTCTTACGACGAGGCAATGAGGTCGAGCGATGCGGCAAAGTGGAAAGAAGCGGCGGACAGTGACCATAAATCGCTCATGTTGAACAAAACCTGGACGTCACGATCAAGTTTCTTCCGAACGGCGAGATTTCGAGGCACAAAGGACGCTTAGTCATAAAGGGGTGTTCGCAAAAACCCGGCGTGGACTATTTCGACACTTACTCGCCCGTTTCGAGGCTCACCTCTATCCGATGCCTGCTATCACTGGCCGCCGTACATGATCTTGAGATTGTCCAGTGTGACGTGACGACCGCATTTTTGTATGGCGAGCTTGATGAGAATATCTATATGCAGCAACCTGAAGGTTACGATGACCAGAGCGGAAGAGTTTGCAAATTGCAGAAGGCGCTCTACGGCTTTAAACAAGCCCCGTTGCAATGGAATAAGAGGATCTCCGCAGTTTTGAAGGAGCTTGATATGAAAGCAAGCTCTGCAGACCCCTGTGTTTTCGTTAGAGGAAAATATGGTCTATGTTTCGCGCTGTACGTAGACGTCGGGATCGTCTATGCCGCAGGTGAAGAGAATGACAAGTTGTACGCCTACAGCGACTCGAGCTGGGCATCAGACGCGGAATCGCGCAGATCAGTGACGGGTGTCTGCCTAATGTTGAATGGGGGTATTGTAAATTGGAAGTCGAAAAGGCAAAGCCTGGTGGCAGACTCGACTACATATGCTGAGTACATAGCAGCCCATGCTTGTACGCGAGACGTGATTTGGATCCGCAGGTTCTCAGAAGACGTCAAATGTAAGCAGACCTCCGGGACTATGCTGTATGTCGACAATGCGGCTGCAGAGCTATTGATCACGAATCCGGTGTACCACGAGCGATCCAAACACATCGACATAAAGTTTCACTTCACACGAGAGCAGTATGAGTCAGGCGAAATAGATATTTCGCATGTTTCTTCCAGCGATCAATTGGCTGATATATTCACCAAAAGTCTCCCGACCCAGAAGTTCGAATTTTTGAGAGACCGCATCGGCTTGCGTTGCGAATGAATTCGAGAGCATGACAGCGTGGACGGGTGTTGATACTGGAGCGCTGTCATGCGCATGAGTCGTTCTTTCGATCTAAGTTAGTCATCCAATAAAGAATATAACGAAGTCAATTTACTATCCTGTCGGTGTCTTCATGACCCAAGACAAGGGAGTGATCTATTACGCGGAGAACTTCGACGCTTTCTCGTTGGTCGTGACAGATTTGAACTCGAAGGAGGCTGCGAGCATCGGTGTGGTTCAACAGCTCCTTCTCAAAGTTTCCTTTAAGCAGAACCTCGCCTTCATTAAAGCCAATTTCGGAAATCTCCCGGACACGATCGAGAAGCTTGAAACTCGAGGATTACTCCTCACTGAGAGCTTGGATCTCTTCGAGGCTCGCCTTCAACATCTGAAAAGAACACCAGGTAGTGTAGGTGAGCGCATCCGTGAGAAGTGCGACTCTGTCCTGAGTCGTAACCCGGACTACGAGCAAACCAGTCGAATAGCAGGAATTCTTCGCGAAGGTGGATCCTCGGGAAACGCTCCTCGGTTAACGCCTTCAGATTTAGCCCCTTTCAAGTTTGCCCCGATCACCTCTGTCGACGTCGAGCGGACGTTTTCGGTCTCGAAGTATACGTTAAATGACCGTCTACACAGCTTCACATTCGAGAATCTTAAGATGCTGCTCGTTGTACACACGAATCTGTGTGATCCGTGAACCGGGACCGCCTTGTAGGTACATTGTTGTGACATTCACCTTTCAAGATTCCATTCCGAGAATAAATGCATATTTCCGGTTTTTAAGTGCATATTTTGGATGTTTTTCCTTCATATTTCTGCATTTTTTAGTGCATGAAGGTACGACCTCTAATTATGAGCGTTTTTTTTCCGGAAAGTTGGGTTCCTTGGCTGCATTCCTGCTGTCGCTTCCGCTTCTTAGTTTCGATTGATGTCGGAGTGGATAATAATTTGGACCAGCACGAAAATGATGTGGTGAAAAAAATCAGTTTTAAAGTGCTTCTCAGATGGATCTCCACAACAAGACAAAAAGCCTCGCGGACCAGCAGAAAACGAGCCAAGAGGTCGCCCACCCCGGCACTGTACGGGACACCATCGAACGGGCAACCGCGTGTTTTCTAGCATCAGCTGCATACAGAATCGAATTGTTCTCGGTCGCCAAACAACGTTCTTTTCATGAACTAACTTGTTATTGATTGAATGAAGTGTCGATGATCCCGAATATGATTGATTTTATTGCACTCTGTTTCGAGTATGTATGCGTCAGAGATAGTTCGGTTCGTTTATCTTCTTGCTCAACGAATACAAAGTTATTATCTCTTAACTGCACCGGGACGCATGATACTTTGGGCACTGCCCACCGCAATATGTACACTTGCACTCATTCTCATTCGCTTCATGGAAACTGTCATTTGTACACAGTAAATGGTGGTACCCTAATGGATCTAATATCTGGTGAAAACATTCCGCCTGTCGCTGGCTGATTCCGCCCATTGTTCTGGTCTCTTGAAGATCTCGTCTCGCTCTAGCTCAGAGAGAGCACCATTGACCTTCGAGTTTCCATTCCTGTAGTAGTTGGGCGAAAGCCTTCGTTTGTGCTCCTCCGATCGATTCGCGGATATCGTTGACCATAAGCGGCGCTCCGCTCACAATGTAAACATATCGGCTACGGGATGTGCGCTCGTTTCATGTACAGCGTGAAACATTGCTCAAGCTTCCTGAGATCGATCAGAGCGAGGTACTCCCATATGCGACTCAGTCCGTAGGCGATGATCGGCTGTAGTTTCATTCTTAACAAGCAGATGGCTGATTTCAGGGATAGTCGGTGAAGTCTCCTGATGTCTTGATAGGACAATGCCATCGCCTGTCCGGTCCTCTCTTCTATGTGCGCATGAAAGTCCCCCAAGCAACCGTGGAATCGAACGCCCAAATAGCTGAAAATCTTCACAAACTCCAGCGGCTCCCCGTCCACCTGAAGACGGTCGGTTTTCGCTTGCCTTGGTGAACGTTCGAACTTGAGAACTTCGGTTTTGTTCCGGTTCATCTCCAATCCCCGCTCTCGCAGCCAGGCCGGGATCTTCGGCAGAGGACCTCTCAGTCCGTTAAGGTCATGGTGTGCGATGACAATATGGTCTGCATACAAAGCTACGAACGCCTTCGATTCGCTCCGAATGAAACCTGAATACCATATACATTTATAAATTCATTCACGGACGAAGAGAATATCGATCAGGGTTTGCATGGATCGACTTCGATCCGACGCTGATATTCACTCCAGAAGGAAAAACACTCGTTTGTTCGGCCGAGGCATCGTTATGGGACAGAGACTTTTGATGTCCCGACGACGAACTCAATTCTGTGTAGAATGTCCTCCAACGTTCCGTTGCCGACGAGCGAGGGATTCATCATCATCAACGATGTCTCCGACAAATCAATAAGAAAAACGGAGTTCGTACGGCCAAGTGAGCGTTTCTTCTTTTCCAACACTCGGTTGAAAACAACCTGTCAGCCAAGGATGACTACTGCCTCACCCCAAGCGATATTGTTGTGGGCGCTCGTGTTAGCAGAGAGTCATGGCGAAGGAATGGTCGCTGAACCACAGCAGAATCATTCAAGTGCGAGCGCCGAGTTACACAAGATTTGTGCTATTATTTTTCTCGAAGCTTCTATCGAGCAACGCCTGACAATTGTGTTCGTTCTCTTCGTTGATTTGTATTCTGTTTTCAGTCTCGACTACCTTTGGAAGTTGCCTCGCGCCCAAATATACCTCTCATAGTAAGAGTTCGTTCCTAAACCCAGAGATAGAGAAGTCGTGATTTCTTGGGAGCGCGATTTCGAGTCTTCAAATTCGCTTATGAAGAAGTTCTGGGATTTGCAATCTTTCATTGGATACCGCAGCCGTGACGTCAATTATCGTTTGCGGCACTATAATGTGGATCGGCGCGTTCTCGTCCAGATCAGAGAATGGTCGAAAGAAGACGGGCCAGTGAATCCTCTGCAGTTTACACAAAAGTGTATTCGCAACGGAACTAACAACTATTTCAACTTCTTCCGGTCAACCTTCATTATCGTCAGAGAGGAGAACGAAGATAGACTGCATTCGACCATCAGTGTCGAAAGAACGGTCTTAATTATTGGCGGACATATCCGCCCATTGACCGCGAGCAAATTCAGACTGGACGGCGCTCGAAACGTGTTTGTTGACTCAAAATCCGTGTCGAACCACAGCGCTCATTTCGTTTTCGAATTCGATGCCGCAGTTTTCCGTGGCCCTTATTTTATTCGGGGTAGAATCTTCTTCATGAGCTGCATTCAGGTGAGTCATCGCGCTAGGGTAAGAGTATCAGTTATGGAACGCTACCAGTTATGGAACAAAAAACTGTTTCATAACTGGTACAAGTGAGGCGCCAGTACCAGTTGTAGAACAGTTTTTTGTTCCATAACTGGTCTCGGGAATGAGTAGCTGACCAGTTATGGAACAATCCGCCATTTTCAAGAAATGTCAAGGCGGACATACCTAGCTGGAATATTGATCGTGAGGATATCCTCGAGATAGTGAGCTTCGAAATCGCTGACATCCGAGCTGAATGTCCGAGTCGCGTTTTGTCGTTCGGCTGCCAAAATTCGTCACAACGCTCTGTCTCACAATCAGTCTGAAAAGATAGTCGTGTGCCTGTGCGCGGTCTTCCTCAGCTCCACCTCCGATTCGCCTTGCAAGAATGAACCACGTAAGTTGAAGGGAAGTTTTTCCTGCTCTAGACACCATTCAACGAATGGGAACAACTACTGTATAACTTCGGAATGCTGGAAACGCGCGCGGTACTGTTGTGGTAGGCTCCCGGGTTTAATAAGTCGCCAAAATGGCGTTTCGACGAAGCGCCAAACGGCTGCCTGTGCACTGCCGCTGCCTTCAGGAAAGAGAGAGAGAGCACAATAGTAACTGTAAACAAAGTCTGGTGGCTTTNCTTTGGGGGCGTTCTTCTTCCATTTCCGATATGCAAGCGCTCAGAATAGCATCCTAAATCTGAGGTGCTCAAAATATAGAGATGCCCGCACTCGTTGTCCGGTCACAGCGAAAATCCAGGACTCTGGCGAGATAATCCAGGTGAGAGGAACCCACAACCACCACCCGGACAACAAAGGATACGGTGTACAGTACCGTTCGACGAGATCCGATTGGCTCTCGGTCTTACAGGAAGAACCTCGGACCCAACCTGTCGATGTGATTCTTCAGAAGCGCCGAAGACTTCCTTTAGAACCGGCTGCACAGATCATACCGGAGAGACATCTACGAACAGCAAGACGAACCCAGGCAGCAGTGAGACCGAAAAATGTCCATTCACTTCTCGAGTTGCATACTGCAATTCAAGCGCAGGATATCGTCGGTTTCACGCGATCGGCGTCAGGAGAACGTATTCTGAGTTCATTCAACGCTGATTTGAACATCATCGTTATCACCACACCCAATCTGATCCAGCTACTCAATGAAGCAGCAATGGTCCATGCCGATGCGACTTATGAGGTCGTGCCGAAGAAATTGGCAACTCAACTATTTACCGTACATGGTAACTGGAACGGGTATGTCGGGTTAGTGGCGTGTGCTCTCATGAACTCTGCCACAGCAGAGGCCTATTGTTGGGTATTCAGGAGCCTCAAGCAAATGATGCCAGGCTTGACAATTCGCTCCTTCATGTCAGACTGGGACGCTTCGATACGAGCCGCGGTGCAATCCGAATTCCCGGAATCTTCGATTCATGGCTGTTTGTTTCACTACGCACAGAGCCTCGTTCGGAAGGCCAGCTCTCCTGCCATCGGACTGGCTGCTGATATACGAAGGCCAGGAGCCATTCTGAAAACGTTCCTGAGCTTCGCTGCCCTACCTCTGTTGCCTGCGGCCCATATCACGCCAGTTTTCCGTGATCTAGCAATTTCAGCCCCTGGTGTTCATCCCTCTTTCGCTCTCTTCACGCGGTATTTCCAGACTTACTGGCTCACACGAATCGGCCCCGATCGGCTCACGGTCCACGGATTGATTGCTCGCACCAACAATGCAGTTGAATCTAACAATGCAGCATTGAAGCGACGCCTCCGAAGCCAAGCTCCGATATGGGCGCTGGTATCAGTTATTCTAGAGATGTCAGCAGATGTGATAGTTGATCATAGAATCAACGCCTCAGGAGTTGGAAATATACGCTCTAGACCAAGTCGCGCGACGAAGTCAAACGAAACAAATATTTCCGGCTCCCAGAACTTGCTGGACAGTGGTGAGATCACGCCTTTCGAATTCTTAAACCGGGTCAAGTACCGAGTGGGTGGGGCTGCTATGCGTCACGGTTTGCTCAACGATGAAGATGAAACCCCACCAAATCAACCAATTTCTACCGATTCGAATGTGGAAGCCGCGGATGATGAGTCTCCTACCGACCAAGGCCACGCAATGAATGTGCAAATCACACACGACGAATTTCCGGAGGACCCAAACAACCAACATCCTGAGTTAGAGGAATGGTTCGCGCAGAATGATCATCAGTACCAGCTTCCTCAGAGTGCTTCAGACGAACACTCCTATGCGGCTAGACCGTCGTAATTATCCATAACACCAACCAGCAATAAAGATGATTCGAAAGTAAACTATGGCGGTTGTTCTCATTTTCATGAACTTCCTATCGCTTCAATCACTTTATTTCTCTTGCATCTTCGCAATCCGGCCTCTCACTTTTCTGCTCTTCACAGGACGAAACTTATCGCATGTATCGCATGATTATAAAGTATGTCCAGTTTCCACTAATATGTGTTCTTCCTATCTATACATGTTCAGAGGCCTATCTATGTTGACATTGATTCCATTGCCAGTCGGCACAGCGCATCATTGGCAGCACCCTACACGGCTCGAATTTGGCGCGCTGGCGTCATCCTCCTCTCCCTCAAAAACATAGCGTGATCGGACATTGTTTTGGACCCTCTGACCTAGACCCGTGGCTTTCACCATGATATCGACAGACACACTCAGTCTCTACATCACGTTCTTCCGTAACGACCTAGAAGAGCACCGCGAACAGATCCAGAACGCCGCCGCGCATCGAGAGACGGCGTGTGCTGGTGGACGACCCTCGCTCCGCTGGGGATCTCTTGATTCCGTCGAATCCGGGGGTTCCCGGAGCCTTGCCACCGGTCCCTCCTCCTGGGTCCGGGTTCGACGGAATCAAAAGATCCCCGAGCGAAGCGAGGGTCGTCCACCAGCACACGCCGTCTTTCGAAGTGTCCTCACTGAGCTGTGTCGGGTTTCCGACCGCGCTGTCAAAAGGTGTTTGAAAAATGCCGCCATGGCCGCCGCACCCTGTTCTCGTTGGCTTGGACCGCAGTTTCCCTTTGTCGGCGCTGCTGTTTAGATCGGCGGCGCCGCCGCTACTCGGGAGCCTACCGCAACAGTACCACGCGCGCCTATCGTTCAGAATCCCGTAAGATGTTAACCCATTAGAACAGGTGCGCATGTCATTCTGGCGTTCCAGGACGCCAAGTACTCGAACGCTGATCTTGAACGCGCAATAGCGGCAATCAATGCTGGGTCAACCTATAGAGCTGCGTCGACTCTGTATGGCATACCACTGTCAACATTGTCGAGGAAAGTAGCACAAAAAGAGGCGGAGAGACATCGTAGAGGGCCAGACCCCATCTTGGACGACACCGAAGAGCATGTTGTCGCATGGGTGAAGAAAATGGCCCAGATGGGCTTCCCCGTGACTCGCGATCACCTATTGAATGTTGCTCTACAGCTTGCTGGAAAAGCTGCGCAAGACGGTAACGAACGAGCGGAGACCATCAAGTCCGCTCATAAATGGGTGAAACTGTTCATTCCACGCCATCCCGAAATAGTTTACCGAACGCCTGAACATATCTCAAACAGTCAGGCTAATATCACTGAGAGTGATCTCCGAGAATTTTTCGACCACACCTTAGCCCGGTTGACTGAAAGGAACCTTGTATCTATTCTTGAAACTCCCAATCGTATTTACAATACGGACGAAACCGGGGTAGCTCTCAATCCCCAGAGGGGAGAAGTTTTAGCCGTGAAGGGCTCACGCCGCGTAGCAAGCCGTGGAGGATCCAACAAAGAGCGTGTAACGGTTCTCGTCACAGGGTCAGCCGCTGGGGAGCTAGCACCGACAGCGATTGTTTTGAAAAGAAAAACTCTGTCACGCGAGCTCTCCGATCGCATCGGGGATGGATTTTGTCTGCTAAACTCTGATAGCGGTTGGATATCAAGTGTTTTGTTCTTACAATACCTCAAAGAGCACTTCCACCCACATTTGGTGAGACATGGCATAGAATTTCCAGTGATTCTCTTCCTTGACAACCATTGTTCACACCTCAGTATTGATGTCACGGAGTTTTGTGAAACCAATCAAATAATCCTAACACTGTTATCTCGGCTCGCTCAATCATCAACTCGATCTTTCGTTGTTTTGTTGTTACCCGACCGGAGTTCTACATACGATTATACGACTCGCTCGTCGTTTCCAAGTTTCTCTATTGCTGCCCGGTTTGGATACCCTTTACGGCCAAACATGTCAAGATGACCGAATCTGTACAAAGATATTTCACGAGAAGGCTGCATCGCCGTTGTGCCTTATCGCCGGGATCGATCATACTCAAACCGCTCATTGACACTCTTAGTGATCAGGACCCCCGAATCCTGAAGCGGATACTGCTACTTCAGGCGGTCGATCATTACTTTGATATCTCCAGAAATTGTCTTCGTAGCAAGCTAACCGTCAGATCTTAGTCAATACCCAGGACGGGTCATGTTAGCCACGCCTTTTCTTGGCGTTTTGACGGGAAAACGTCTTTCCTGAGACCACAGATGCAGTTTGGTTGTACTTCGTCATCCATGTAACATTTCATAACGAAAGTAGTGGCTCGAATTCGCTCTCGAACTCCGTCAATAATGAACCGATTGAGTTCCAATGTGTTCGAAAGAGCTGCAAGTTTATCACAGAAGCCCCCATTCGATTTCGGGATCACGATGATCATCATGGAGCCGTCAGTATGGTCGATCGCGAACCCCCTGAAGGTACTGGAATTTCAGTATGAATACGCGTCTCATTCTGGAGGAAGAAGATGAAACATGGTCGTTTCTCTGATGAATCGTAGATCACTTCGGGATCGTTCAGGAAAACTTCTCATATACTAGCGTGACGGGTTGATTGACAAACAATTCCACGACAAAAGACTGAATTTCGGGATTTTATTCAAAGAATTCGGATGTGACCGGTGTAATGGATGTCATGTGGTGTATTTCTGCGAGGTTTGAGGTTTTGAGGTGGCCGGACAAGAGTTCAGGAATCGAGACAGAATTGATTAGGGAATAATAATAGGACTTCGCGGGTCTTCTGGTAGGAAGCAGAGAGAGGCGGCATGAAGGCATTTTCTAAACAACGAGGTTGTCATTCGATCTGCGAGTGTACCCGCATCGAATCGTGGGTTAGAGCGTCAGAATGGTTCAACCGAAAACCAAAGGCATTCCTGCAGCGGAACGTAAAGCAGCGAATGCATCACACCCGGCCAGGAGGCCAAGAAGGGGTACGGAGCGAGCACAGGCCTTCCGCGCTCGCCGCTTGGAGGCCGACTTGGGAACCACTGAAGCCGTGGTCCCACCGTTGCCTGGTACTACATAGTTCCCACGTAGACGGAGTTTATGGTTCATAGTCCTTGTTTGTCAGTGTCGATGCGATCGCCGAGAAGGGTACGAGCTTCCTGTTGGAGAATCCCCTTGAGATATAACAATGACTCATTGTGTCTTGAATAAATTCCATGCGGATTCGACTTGAAGGTTGCAAGTTCATCGCAACCTGACAGACCTAGAACGTATAGTGGAAAGACACGAGCTCTCCAGAATCGTCGTCGGCGCTACCGTAGATGTAGAGTCACCCTGAATCTTGTGTCGCCATCGACTTGCACGAGTCTCTCGGTGAGGAACAACAATGATACTCTTTTGAGAGCACCGGTAAATTCATCGAGGGGAAGGTTTCCTGGGGCGTCTTTGTATACCCAGACGTGGGAATGTACGACACTTCAGTCTGGTAGAAACTTCTTGGAAAAATGAATTTGGCATAATCGTGAATTGAGCGAGCCCAGCCCATTGTTTATTCGGCTAGACCCTTTGAGCATATCGTTGTGATAGTGTGTGGTTTATACGGGATCTGAGAGCGATTGATTCGGGAATCTTGGCTTTCCAGATCGATCATTTGTTCGAGGAGGATATCGTTCACTTCGAACTTTTAGCCAACTGTTACGAAGTGTGAATACGAGCACAAGCAATGTGTATCGATATTCGTCGGAACCGACAAGTTTCCCGAATCGGATTCTTTGGCCGAACAACTGATCTCACAGCGGATCAAGTTCATGCAAATTCGTCGTTTGCGTTATGAGAGTTGTCACGGTATCATCGGTCAGGTTATGAATCTGGCTGTCGACGCCGACACAATGGTGAAGTCCCTTCCTAGATAATCCAAGCCTTAGGCCCGGGCGCGGACCTTCTTGTCAAAACCAGAGAGAGCTCCTACTATATGTAACCAAGACGCCCGGAAACGCAAGTTTACAGTACTACCGCGGACGTTTTCCCGCACGAACCATCGTTAGTACCAGCGGTGCTAACGCCGCCCAGTTTTTTTGTTCCAAGATCTCAAACGGTCTAATGACCAGTGATATTTTTACCGCGTTTATTCCCTGAGGGGAGTCGTATTTGACATATATCCTCCCACTTCCTCCCCCTCTCCTCCCACTCCCTTTTTAAATAAAGAGACATTGAACTTGAACTAATTCCTTCGCTCCCGAACACTACGCTTCCCGGCTTCAGAGCGGCCGGACTTTAACCTTTCAGTCCGGATGCCGTTGTTTACTCGAAGTGTTGTACGGTAAACCAGCCTCAAAGCGAATCACGCCCAGAACCAACCACGACGCAATCTTTGTTTCTGTTCTATCCCTCTCAAGTATGACACCGGCTTCTCAGTTCTACACCGTTTATTCTCTCACTGCTTCGGCAGCCCTGCTGGCTGGCGGCGATTCACACTCTCTGAGACCGAAACCACTCGCTCCTTACTCTGACAGACAGTGGCGAGAACGTGCTTCACAACTTACATGTCGGATACAACAGTTTCCTTTCGTTATCGAGTTAGAGCAAAGGATGACATTCGAGCAACTAAGTCTCTTCCGGGGGCAAGAGGGGGAGTGGACCGGACCAGAGTCAATGAAGGCTTTATACACAATTTGGAAGAAGACGGATGATGAGGCACGCAATCTCTACTCGAATGTTACCTCGTCTGATAGTCCTAGTGATGACACTTACGGGGGCATCCTGGGGAAACCGACACTACAGGGTGTGTCCCTTAAGCTGCAATTTTTGGGGACCTGGCTTTTTTTGGGGATAACTCATAACTCCGCCAAATGTGGAGCTATCCGGGCGATCTTTTTTTTGATGGATAGCTCTTCGCAAGACGCGTCTTTCGCTTGTCCATTTTTTGAAAGTGCTCCCGACCAGCGATTTCCAGAGCGTTTCGAAGTTGACATTCGCTTTTTTTCGGCGCTAAGCTTGAAATGGCTCGCAAATCGTCAAATTTCATCCGATTTTCAAAAATGAAACACGAAACGATTCCTCTCAATCCCCTCTTCAAAACGCTCGCTCAAACGAAAAAATCGATCGCTATTTCGAAAAACGGCAGCCAATACGAAAACCCCCAAAATTCACCCCTCGATCCCCTTGATGTTGGCTCGCTTGCAAAACCGTCCGTAACTTTTTAAGGAGGCCGGAATCAAAAATTTTTCCGATGGCAAAAGTTTCTTATTTTGAGCCAAACTACCCGATAAAGAAGTTTCCAGATCGATCCGGCGACTTTTTTTTTCACTCAAAGTCGAACCTGGAAACACGCCGAGAATTCGGCAGGAATCATAACAGATGGGAAAGAATAGCAAACCGGAAGAATGCAGAGGAATCTGGAAACTTCTTAACGGGTAGTTTGGCTCAAAATAAGAAACTTTTGCCATCGGAAAAATTTTTGATTCCGGCCTCCTTAAAAAGTTACGGACGGTTTTGCAAGGGAGCCAACATCAAGGGGATCGAGGGGTGAATTTTGGGGGTTTTCGTATTGGCTGCCGTTTTTCGAAATAGCGATCGATTTTTTCGTTCGAGCAAGCGTTTTGAAGAGGGGATTGAGAGGAATCGTTTCGTGTTTCATTTTTGAAAATCGGATGAAATTTGACGATTTGCGAGCCATTTCAAGCTTAGCGCCGAAAAAAAGCGAATGTCAACTTCGAAACGCTCTGGAAATCGCTGGTCGGGAGCAATTTCAAAAAATGGACAAGCGAAAGACGCGTCTTGCGAAGAGCTATCCATCAAAAAAAAAGATCGCCCGGATAGCTCCACATTTGGCGGAGTTATCCCCAAAAAAAGCCAGGTCCCCAAAAATTGCAGCTTACGGGACACACCCTGTATATAAGCCCCAGACAAAGAAGCGTTGAATAAAGACAGCTTTTTTTACGATTCACGGTATTCAAAGTCTGTTTCGCTCAGTATTTCTCTACACGTGCAAGTTGCGATCTCGTATGCCTTCCGAATCTGCTAACATCCGAATCGATTGTTTGAGTCGCTTCTTGGCAGCCGAATGACAAAACGCGACTCGGACAGTCGGCGCGAATGTCAGCGATTTCGATGTCCGCCTTGACATTTCTTGAAAATGGCGGATTGTTCCATAACTGGTCGGCGTTTCATTCCCGAGACCAGTTACGGAACAAAAAACTGTTCCATAACTGGTACTCGCGCCTCGCGCCTCACTTGTACCAGTTATGGAATAGTTTTTGACGCGAAAGCGTCTCTGTTGAGGGCCAGAATGATCGTACTTCGTCATTTATGTTAAGGATTTTTGTAACAAAATATCGCCGTCAAACGTCGTGGAGATTGAGCCGAGATGTGAGCCACCGTTCCCAGAAGGTTTCATATTCCCCAATGAAGGTCTCTCCCGTCTCTCATGGTGTTCAGATGTCGAGGAATGTGTTTTAGACCGAAATTCGTGCACCCCCCGTGATTTTTGGGAAATCTGCATGAATAACGGTTTTTCCCGGTTAGGAGGAGTAGTAGAGGACGCGCGTTTTGTGGTGATTGTGTATCGATGCGACCTCGAGTTGGGGAATCTCGCAGTCTAGAGATAGATCGTGTCATTGTTGAGCGATTCCCCGAAAACTCACCGAATTTCGGCGGTATACAAGAAAAATCGAGCACCGATGGCATGGCGGGTATTGTGTTCCCGATTTCTATAGAATTGCAGGTATTTAGGCCATAATTCCACTCATCACTAAGTAGAGATGAAATCAGCAGATAGTGACTCGAAAATAGGACTCCAGTCTCGATGACATGGAGCTTGGCCAGAACAACGAAATTGTGATTGTTTGGTTCCATTCCGATCATGTCAGGCGGTTACGAACATGGTGCTTCCGAAGCCCCGGAGCATAGAGCGGAGGAAGCGCAGAGCAGCTGAGAACGCACAGAAGCCCTCAAAACGGCATATATCAGCGAGTGAGAATGTCCGAGCTTCTCGGGAGCGCCTACGGAATGTTTTACTCAGCTCCCATTGATTTCCCATCAACCAGTTTATAATACCAAGCAGGTATCTCCCGAATCATTTGTCCGTCGGTATCGGTCGATACATTGAATGGTATCCACGAAGTTTCACGAGACGCTCGCTATGTACGACCATGGCCTCGCGCAACAGTAGTTCAACAAGATGTTCACAGAGAATGACTTCGGACACAAACGCCTCGTTTGCGATCGCGTTTGGTTCTGGCGTGATTTGAAACCAGCGAACGTTCAGATAGCTGACTTCTTGAGGGAGCATTTTCCAGATGAAGATACTACAGTGTTCGACCTGCGTGGTAATTGTTTCAGAACTGTTCGATGCAATGAAATTCGATCGATGAGTCGGAGCAAGGGTTACAAATATCCCCCTAAAACCCCCTGATCTACCGAAACTGGATCCCCTCACTGAACGACTCATCTCCCCACGAATTCCATTCATGCGGATTCAGGGGTTGCGTCGTCTCGGTTCTTACGGCATCGGCGGTCAGGTCATAACGCGTCGAAATTGACACGATGGTGAAGAGTGACCCGGTTTCAAGATGATGATTACTCATTCAACGTACTCTTGAAGTTCTTTTCCAGCTGAGACCGGCCAAGCACCCAAATATGAGTTCAAACGCGTCGGTTTTGTTCTTGAAGCTGACCTCTTCCCCGACGCTTTCGCGAACCCCCTAACGGTAGTGTGGCGACACTACCTCTGATAACTTTTTTTTGTTCCATAACTGGTAGCGTTCCATAACTGGTACTCTTACCCTACTGGTCCTCGCAAAGAGAACTATTACGAAGTTAGTGCAATCCTCGATTTTCAGTAAACACATTTGAAGTTTCTCTCGATTTTGATGTATTTCGCTTTTGCAGGGCGACACAGTTTTCGTGCACGTCCATGATTATGTGGCTGTGCGCTTGGCGGTCCCCCTCCGGTGGGAGACCCGACTCATCTCAAATCTGCCGAAGTACCTGACCCTCGAAGTTCCTCTGACGCTGCTCTCTCTCATTGCTCTGCCGATGCTCCTTTCGTTTCGTCGTCACCGTATTCTCTTCCCAGCATTCTCAACTTGGAGGACCGCTTATCATCTTCTGAGTGGAGACGATCATCGCTCCCTGATCAATTCTGTCGACCAGAAGACTTTGATATTGCTCGTGAGCGGCGTGATATCTAGACCTCCGAACCTTATTAAGGTATTAAGGTACCTTAATGCACCTTAATCCGTAATACCTTAATAAGGTATTAAGGTCAGCTTGACCTTAATAATTCATTAAGGTGGAGCTCACCTTAACACCTTATTAAGGTGGGACGAATTAAGGTACCACAAACCTTGAAAAATTCATACTGACCATATTTTTCGGAGTCTATGGTGTTGATTTCGGGGCCGGTCAGACCATACTTTTCGAAGTGTATGGAGGTGATTTCAGGGCCGGTCAGACTATACTTTTCGGAGTCTATGGAGTTGATTTCGGGGCCGGTCAGACCATAGAGAAATACGGCCAAGAGGTGCCTCCTCCTCGGAACTTCGCACAGAGGAAGAACTTCCTGTTTGGAGGGGTGCTGACGAGCATTTTACCAATAAGATTGATACCACAACAGTAACCTACTAACTCGGAGAGAGTGTACAATCACACATCCGAAACATTTCGGACAAAACCATAACTCAACGTTCCATGAAACTCCATTCTCAGCGAAACGTCCCCGCTTGTCCGGAAATACTTCGAATCGCTAACAGTGAATACTTACTTGCGTCGTCCATCAGGAGTGTTCGTGGTAAATCGTTGAACCGTGGATATTCACAGGAAAAATCACGACCGCGGCTCAGCATCGACTGATGCAGCGTCAAGAGACAGCGAACACAGCATCGCTCGAAAGTCCCTATCGATGCACATTTTCCGACATGTTCGTCTCAACATCTTCCGATTCCGGAGCCCGAGCGCATCGCGAACCGCGTTCTCGTAGCTCGAAAACATTGTTTCGAAAATAATATCCAATTTCGTCACTGTCGGAGTGATTCGACTGCGTCATCTTCGACTGAGGATGTTTCGAAGAGGCAGCATTGGTCTGACCAGCCCCGATATCATCCCCATAGACTCCAAAAAGTATGGTCTGACCGGCCCCGCAATCATCTCCATAGACTCCAAAAAGTATGGTCTGACCGGCCCCGCAATCA
>JAJSRV010000143.1:160664-172716 GCA_021527715.1 Neoseiulus cucumeris | reverse complement strand
GTGATATCTCTACTCCTCCAGTATCCGATAAATTTACTGAAAGGAGAGGTGGTCTCGTCACCTTATGAGCAAAGGATTCAACCTTCAAACTGCACCGTACAAGGGTGTCTGGTCCGCGGTTTTCGGAGCTATTGGTTTTGGAAAGCTCATCATGAGAACCTCATCGGAAGGCTAGAGATGAGAATTAACTTAAAGCAAGCGGTGAGCGAACGAAACCTGAAGGAAGGATGTCCAGGTGTGTCGCATTCATCGAGTGGCATGATGAATTGGACGGTGCTCGCGCTTTTGGCTCAATACCGAACAGTCTGCGATGAGCCTTCACTTATGAATCTGCAGCTCGTCAAATGGGGCCGAGATCTTGCTTTCGAGTCTGTACCTAGATCACAAACTACCCTAGCCATATGCTCCTCCGCTCAGAGTTTAAGTTTCCAAATTGATTATGTGAAACACTTGAAGTTCACTCAAAGGATTCTGGCACATCATTTACTCCACTATCCTCACGTGAAGTCCGCTTTGTATCACAAGAATGAATTCGACAGATACTTTTGGCGCAGTAATGGGTTCCACGATGGTGGTTTACGAGCGAACGCGACTCGCATAAAACCAAAAATAGCGAAGGCAATCGGTACTTTGAAAGAAGGCTATATCAGGTACAAGATGCTCGACGAAGCGAGTAACTTTCGGACAATGAAACTCGCAGAATTGAGGGAACTTTTCCTCTCATTCTCAGGTCTCATGCTGTTCATAATTATTTCCCCCGCTCTCTCAGGTTTGCTACTAAGTCTACAGCAATTTGGCAGAATTCAGAGTCTGATATTGACATTTCTCCTTGTATTGTAAATGTATATGACTGATGCCTCGTTCGCAATTGTTGACATATTCGACTACGTAAGCAGAACAGGAATACGGGTCGAGTATGATCTGCAAATCCATATTGGACTTGACGGATTGAACGTATTAACCGTGATCTGTGATGTCTCTTTTGGATAACATAGTCGGTCGCTTCAAAGTTGACCTGATGAAATTTAAGCACCGATCGTAGGCACATTCGATCTTATCCAAGAACGCTTGAATTGAATCGTGATTTTCGACCGCTAATATTTGTCGCGTGGTTTTTGTTGAAGCTAGAGAAGGAATTCTCTGAGCGGAGTCGAAGGAAGGCCTGGAAGCACTAACTGAAGTCGGTAGTGTGACAACGGAGGGAACACGCACGGGTAGAAGGAATGCACCACAGTAAATTTATTGAGGAACTGAGGTCCTTATATACTAGTGGAGAGAAACGCTCTCTGAGGGAACTACCTATATGAGTCACCTTCTTATCATAAGTAGCTAGCTAGGAGACTTATCTTCCTAAGCACGCGTCGTTTCCCGACAGCGGCATTCAGCTCAGAACCCCGCTTCCTTTCTCCCGAGGAAGCTCAGCTACATAGAACCCCGATGAGTCACACATGCTGACTCATATGGCTGGGGGCTTCGCTGGGTTCTGAGCTCGACAGTCTCAAAACCGCGATTCCCAACATTCTCTCTGAATGTCGACAGCGAAGATTCAGGGAAAATGCTAGACATGTCTAGAGCACTTGTAAACGGCAAGAGCCTGTGTGAGTACACACTATTGACCGAGAACTTCACGATTACAACTATCAGTTAATCTATAGTTCTACTGCATTCCACAACACCAACCTCGCAGCCAGGTCAAGCAGCCTTGGCAGAAGCCGAGGCGAGAAAAATGTTTTTTGACGGGAAAACGTCTTTCCAGAGACCACAGATACAGAAAGGCTGCACTTCGTCATCCATGCAACGTTTTGTAACGAAAGTTCCGGACAGGAATCCAGGAACGAGAAGTGTGGAATAAACTGATTAACTCGATCCAAAAGGTGTTCTCCCTCTTCCAAGTGAATCCACATCATAGTCCCCACAGGCTATTACACATCTATGGCGTGCTGACGCTTTGTAGTTCAAGTCGGCTCATCCCAGAAAATTCCGGAAAAACAAGTCAGTTGTAGAAGAGCGGCCGACTGTCACAGTGGCATTGAATAAACATTAATTGTGATCCCCACGTCCAGTCCCTCAGGTTCACGATCCTGCAATATTGACCCAGCTACGGAGCCATCTGTGGTAAGTCGACCAGGGTAGATTGCCATCCATATTTTTGCCATGTGCAGCAGGATGACATCGACTGAGTTGAGTTCATTCATTTTTAGCCAGTGAACTGATCCTCGGAAAACAGGAGTCCGTCATCATTCAACGATCCGGGTCGACCGAGAGCAGCACCCGCCTCAGTGTCAGCGCCGAGATCAATCGAAAAGCCGAAAGTTCGTTCACCACCGGAACCGCGGGGCCCACCATGCCCCCGAGGACCCCGCGCCACCGGAGACGAGCTGGTTTCCGCTGAGTGAGTTCATGTGCCGAGTGGAGATCAACGCAATTTGGCGGTATCATCTGTTATCACGACAGTGCGTGCGCCTTCGTGAGGGCCGAGTATCGAAGCCGGAATCAGTTGTCGCCAGGTTGGGCGCCATCGGGGCGCCGATCGTGTGCCGAGGTTACTCCATATATGAAGAAGTTTGAAGATCAACGACCAGGAACAGAAACCGTCCCACAATCTCCACACAGGAGCAGGACGGCAAGACGGATTCTTCGAATCATTCGTTATCGTCCAGTTATATATATGATTAATGTTTGTATAATATTCATCGATGATAAACTATGTTAGCCGATACACTTTGTGTGATCATTTCTAGAGGTTTGAGGCAGGTTAGGCTGCAGGCCAGTCCGAGAGAACGGGAGTGTGTTGTTTGCTAGATGACGTTGATTTTTGAACACCGGGCTGTGGGTTCAGCCCTTTCAGCTCCTGTCTCAAGCGGTCAATCTCCTTGACGTGCGTTACTCGTTGCTTGAACTCCTTATCGTTGTCGAGACACAACAGTTTATTGTGCTCCGCGAGTCGAGCAAGATCTTTACGTTGTTTCTCCAGTATGGTCCGAAGTTTTGTCAGCTCTAGGCTTGAAGTTTCGACCTGCTCCTGCAACGCACAGCGTTGCTCCTCCTTCGTTTTCAGAGAAGCATCGGCCGCCGCGAGGTCCGCCTTCAATGCCATGGTCTGACGCCGAGAGCCGAGAAGCTCGAGTTGCAGAGCATCTAGCTCTGCCTGCAGGGCACGAACTGTTTTGTCGGCTGCTGTCTGGCTGTCCGAACCACAGCCCGATGTAGATGATCCCGCCGAGGGGTCCGTTGAGCCAGTGTCCACCTCGCACAGCGCGTAGTGGTTTTCGATCTCACCCCTTTGCCAGAGCCGGAGATGATACTCCACCAGCAACTTCTCTGCAAATGCCTTCGTTCCGAAGGTCGGATTCTTCGCTTGCTCATAGCGCTCTTTTTGACGTCGTCTGCACGCCGTCTCAGTGTCTTTGTCCCGAGGGCAACCTGTAGTAAAGGTTAGGATCCACTTGACCGAAAGTTTTCGACCGAACGAACTTGCCCGAAACCCGGTTTACCGAATCCCATTTGACCGAATTCCTATTGGCCGAAATCCATGATACCGAAACTTGTTTGGCGGAGGCCCCGTTAACCGAAAAACCTCCTTGCCTGATCGCTGAGATCAGCACGCTGTTTTAGCGGGGTGTTCGTTGCTGACTACCCCACTACCCGCTGTGTTCCAAGGCTCCTAGAAAAGCACAATAGGTCGCGAGTAGGCGATTTCAGAATCAATACCGTGCATCCACCACAGTCTTTCATTCAATAAACTCTATCCGAGAATTCCATTCATCCCAATGAGATTCACAGGCGTGTGCCAAAGTCTAGGTGGGCTTTCAGTATTGAGTTCATGATTTGTTAAATTTTCATGTAGTCGACAATCAACCGGCCCTCGTGATTAAGTTGGACGGACCATGAGAATTCGACGAACTGAGTCCCTTGCTTCACCTCGACCGCTGTAATTCATTGCAAGTAACTTCTCGCGGCGTGGCGAGCTATTCTGTTTACCAGTCAAGAACTTGGTAAGGGTTCCCTTCCAATCAGCCATGCTTCAAGTTTCGCAATACGCTTCGCCTGTCTCAGAGAGCGCACGCTCAGAAGAAACGACTGTCGGCTAGACAGCGGGCCGCAAGCCACGACAGGGAGAGGGGACTTTTCGGCCAAATGGGTATCGGTCGAGTGAGTGTCGGTCGAATGGGGTTTGGTCAACTGATCTTCGGTCATACGCGTTTCGGTGAATTCAATTCGGTCAAAGGAGATTCGGTCAAAAATTTTCGGTCAAGTGGCCATATCCCGTAGTAGAACCTCTCAATGTCGTCGAGAGTTGGCCAAATCACATCGGCCACTGCCTCTGCCACGGGCTGCTGAACTCTGTAGATGTCCTGGAGCTCCAGAACGAAGTTCCAGTGTGGCTGACGCTTTGTCATCGTTGCGTGTGTGGGTGGTAGGTCCTGCAGAGGGGTGGGGGCAGGCTCGGAGCCGATGGATTGAGGTGGGAACCTGCAGGAGCAAGAAAAAGCACACAGCCCATAAGCGTGGGTTGGCAGCCAGCAATGGGGTTATTGGCATGCAGGACAATATGTATTGTAGAACCGAAGCAGACAGCGCGAGAAACTAAAAAAAAATTGTTAGGAATTCAGCCGGTATATCGAGCTTCGCGCCTCAATACCTCGGAACCAACTTTCTCTAACGAATGACTATACACTTGAGTAGAATCACTATGAATGAGAACACAGAGTCTTGGTGCAAACAGGGTGCAAACACGACTAGTTAAAACCAACTAGCTAGCAAGCCACATTTATTTTCAGGTGTATGTATATATATTGGTTGTAGTACTGGTAAGAGTTATTCTAGCTAGCGCAACTATTTGATAACCACAGTCTGGTATTTGGTTCAAGAACGCGACGCGTGCGAAAGCCGTGTCTTTGAATAGTTGCGCCATACGTGATAGCTAGGATCTACAGACTTGACAGGGTTAACTGAGGAAAAATATGTCAGGGATTGGGAAACTAAACGTAGATTTTCTATCATTCCCTCCCATTTTCAATATTCCTGACAATGAGTAGTTAGTTTTCAGTTGAATATTGAAATAAAATTAGTCACGTGATTGACTGATGATCCACCGGCGTTGGCATCTACTCCTCCTTCCTTCCTCTTCCTTCCTTCCTCCTTAGGACCATCCTTTTTTGAACAACCTCAAACAACAAGCCCCAAAGGGAAAGGGACCCTGGAACCCTCGTACGACCGGATGAAACTTCAAAACCTCAAGAAATGTTCAGTCAGGACGAGGACATCATGCTCTCTAAAGATTTTCATTGGTGTTCTCACACTGATAGCGTTTCTGATCATTCTCGCAGTCTGTTCCGTGATTTTCATCAGGTTGGAACTGATAACCTCTCTCAACCACAACATCAGCAGCCGATCCAGTTTCCACAGCAGCAACATATCATTTTCCGGGGGCCGCATCGTCTTATTCTTGAGAGGTGGATTATTGAATCGAACCATCGAACTCGAGCGCGATTCAAATGTTTGAAGAACCCGTGCCTTCAACAACCGTCGCCCCTATTGTGAAAGAGTTTTCAAAGGGGGTGGGCGGATAAGCGCCCCCATGTTGAAGAATAGGTAAAAATCGCATACTTTAAACTGTGATATCTCAGCAACGGTTTGACTTAGAGAGACGAACGAGGTCGCATTGGAAAGCTGACTTCTTGAGCTTTCGCTATGAATTGACACGATTGGCCACAATTCATTTTAACATTGAATTCAATGGACTTTTCCCCTAAGATAGATGGTTGACACACTTCGAATTGGCTCGCCACGTGCAAACTTCTCACAGAGTTATCTAACAATAAAGGAAGATGACCAGGTCTCGCTTGTGAGAAAGAAGAACACATTCTGCCAGCTCCGACTGTAATTATTCAATCATTATCCAACAATTATTCAGCCATGTTGAATAATTATAGTCGGAGCTGCCAGAATGTGTTCTTCTTTCTCACAAGCGAGACCTGGTCATCTCCCTCTATTGTTAGATAACTCTGTGATCACTTGTCGAGCTTATCCGTAACCAAGAATCCAAGAATTCCAGTTCCGTTGTTTTGTCAGTTCCGTTGTTTTGTTCACCGGGCCCGCATGTTCTAAGTGTGGGTGCGATCAAAAGGCTTCGTAATCACAGAAAAAGCACCTGAAATCGAGTGTTTCGTGAGCTGGCTACATCGCTGAGGGTGGACTTCTTCAACTACCGTGCTCAATTCCATCAAGCGCCTCATCTTCTTCGCCGACTGACGTTTCCGAGTGTGAGTGTAAACAAATCAACATGTCTGATCCGACGATGCAAACTATCCTCGACGCAATCAGATCACTCAAGACGGACAGTAAGAAGGACAAGGACGAGCTACTGAATGAGCTTAAGAGCGTGAAAGAAATCCTGAAGATTATCCCGGAGCTCCAGTCGAAGGTGAAGCATCTCGAAGACGAAAACATGGACATGAGGAGCGAGCTCTCGAGCCTGAGAATTCAGGTGAATCTCCAGGAACAACATCTGAGGTCAAGGAATCTCATACTCTATGGGGTACCTGGTATCCCCGGGGAACCCAGATCGAACACAGACGCCTATGTGAGCAAGATTTTTTCTAAGATTGGCGTGAGGCAACGGGTCATTGTAGCCCACAGGATTGGAATGAGACCGAACAGCCCAATACTCGTACAGCTTGACAGCAAGCTAGACGCCCAGGATGTTTTCAGACAAGTTCGAGCGACTGCTGACTTATCACTGCAGAATCTAGGTCTAGGTGGAGAAGGAAAGGTCGAGGTGCGATACCACTTGAGTGCTTTTCTGAGTGAGCTACTGCAAACTTCTAACCTGGTGAGAAGAGAAGTTGGGTGGGCATACTGCCGCCCACTCACAAACAGTCAGTCGGTGGAGATGGTACGAACGAAAGACGCAAACGCAGAGAAAATAATTCTCAGATCAATTAGTGATGTCGTCCAGCTCAAAGATAAATTCTTAGCTGATGGTGTAATCAAGACTGGGAGTCCTGCAGCGAGCATCGGGTCGGAGAGAGCCCTCAGAAAACGAGTACGAGAAGAAAAGGCAACAGAATCGAGAGCTAAGAAACCGACGAAGCAAAACTAGCCCTGAAGGCTGCTCATCATGGATACAGAAACACTTGAGACAACGCTGACGATGTGCAGTTCTGAACAACAACTGAGTGTAAAAAAGTAGATTGATTTTACAGCACGATGCCTTTTGATCTTAGCTGTGGACCGAACATAGTGAACTATGATGCGATAGGTGGAAGTGGGGGTCGGTTATCTTTCGCATTACTTAATATAAGGAGTCTAAGGAGCAATTTCGATGATTTCGTGGGTGGGATTTTGAGCATGGGTGAAGCGCCTGGGATCATTGTCCTGACAGAAATATGGATCTATACGCATGAGGCACATATCTACGGACTGGGAGGTTACAACAGCTACTTCTGCTGCAATGACAGGGGAGTCTCCGGCGGTGTGGCAATATATGTGTCACAGGAAATAGAGAGCCGACATCGGGGTAACTACGAAAGTAACATAGAGGCGTGTATAGTTGGTGTCAAGATAGAGAACAGATGGATCGATGTAGTCGGAGCGTACAGGTCTCCGAGCCTGATGTTCTCAGACCCCAGAGAGTTCGTCGACACAGACATGGAAAGCATTATTGCGAACACATGTGAGGCGCATGACTGTTACTGGCTTGGTGATATCAATATCGACATAATGAATGTTTCGGGGATCGCAGCCGACTATATCGGGAAACTTGCATCCATGGGTTTCCAAAATGTCGTCGACGGACCCACCAGAATGGGGACCACATCAGAAACAGCCATTGATCATGTTTTTGTGAGAGAGACAAACGCGACGGATGTTAGAACCGAGGTTATAGACTCCGGCGGAATATCCGACCATGCTCTTGTAAAATGTATAGTGTCCTACGAACACGCAGATCACCCGAGAAGGAAAACTGTGGAAAAAACCGTTACAGACTGGCACAGCTTCAGCGAGTCACTGAAGAGAATAGAGATCATGACGTACTTCGAAAAGGCTGATCCGAACGCCATTGTGGAGAGACTGCTCATGGACCTGGAGACAACACGATCAAGTTGCACCAGAACCATAACTAGCGAAAAGAAGGAAACACCAATGAAGCCATGGTTAACCAAAGAGATTCTGCAATCTATAGCGAAGAGAGACAAACTATGGAAACAGCACAAGAAGAACCCAGGGAATCCCATCTTCGAGACACGTTACAAGAAACATCGAAATCATCTGCGACAAGTGTTGAGGAACACAGAGGCAGCATATTTCAAGAAGAAAGTGAGGATATCGACTGACCCAAAAGCAGCTTGGAGGATAGTCAACGAGCAAATCCGAGGGAAACGTTGCGCAAGACGGCTGCCTTCCTGCTTGGCCGGCGATGAGCCAGCGCTGCACGATCTGAATCAGGCGAATGAGTTTTTTGCTGGCCTAGGGGGACGTGTGGGAAGAGCTGTAGGGTACAAAGGACATTCTGATAGGATGCCAACGTATCAGGTTGAGGAAAAACTCGACGAGCTTCCAATCCCTACCATCACCGACGTCGTCCGTACCATAGAATCTCTAAAGAATGGAATAGCTCCTGGCATGGATGGATACATGGCGCAGACCTTGAAGAACAACATTGAATTTTTTGCTCCCGTATTACAACATCTGACAGCGTCTGTTTTCACCACAGCCGAATACCCAAAAATACTAAAACAAGCCGCTACAATCCTCATCCACAAGAAGGGCGACCCTGAACTGTTGCAGAACTACCGACCTATATCATTGCTGAGCACCTTCAACAAAATACTCGAAAAACTGATAGCGGGATGCTTGACGCGCCATCTGGAGGGAAATGGACTTCTCCACGACCAACAGTATGGGTTTAGAAGGAACAAATCCACCCAAGATGCTATATTGTTTCTTCAAAAATTCGTGCTTGAGTCTTGGGAAGAAAAGAGAGTACCGCTTGCAGTAATGTTGGATTACACCTCTGCTTTTGATTGTGTACCCCATATCAGACTGCTTGGAAAATTGAGATGTATGGGTATAACGGGCAAGGCTCTTCAACTCCTCAAGAGCTACCTTAACGATCGAACTCAAAGGCTTCGATGTGGTGGAGGTGCATTCTCGGAATCCAGAGATGTGACCTGTGGCGTGCCCCAAGGTGGTCCTTTGAGCGCAACGCTTTTTGCGATTTATATCAATGATCTACTATACAAGAGCAATGATACCGTTGCCTTTCTTGGCTTTGCGGACGATACCTGTTTACTGTTTAGTTTCCGCAGCGAAATCGACTGGGTGCTGATAGAGAGAACGCTGAATGATGTGGCCAAATGGTCAGTTGATAATGGTCTGCTATTAAATGCCGCCAAATCGATGTACATGATATTTAAATTGCGAGACAACCTCTTGAGACCTCCAATCAAGATTCACAGTCCGTCATGCGACTCGCTGTCGCAAGTTGATTCTTGCAATTGTGAACAAATTCGAAATGTAACGGAAGCACGGTACCTGGGTGTATTCGTAGACGAAAAACTAGAATGGAGATCTCATTCGGAAAAGCTACTTATAAAACTACATGTCGCAGCCGCCACTTTAACAAAACTAAGCCGCGTAATCGATAGAAAATCGTGTGTGGTTGCCTACAGAGCTCTTTTCGAGTCCCATTTGAGATACGGGATCCTTGCGTACTACTCAGCGTTTCAGACCACTCTTGATCCGATTGCAAAATTGCAGAACAGAGTTATTCGACGGCTCGCTAAGGGACGTCGTACAAATAGTTCTACAGAACTACAGTGGCGAACAAAAGTTTCCGGCCAAAGCCATACTTCGTCGTTCTTGCTCTACAGCGCATCACAGAGCGCAGAGAATGGAGTCTCAGGTCTGACACCACGGCGTCATAAGGTGTTGGTAGGTATCGTTCAAAAATTTTCGACCAGTATAACTACAGGGAGTAAATGGAGAAAACCAGGCGATCAAAAGTTTCCGGCCAAGCACGATCCCAGGTTTTTATCAGCGCTCGCATTCCAAAAAAAACACGAAACAGATAGATTCAATCAATATTTTGTCTGGGCTCCTTTCGCTGCTATCACGGCTTCACATCTGCGCGGCATGGACTCCACAAGTTTTTGAAACACATTACTTGGGATTTTTTCCCATTCAGAATTCAAAATTTCAAAGAAAGCCGCTCTGTTTGAAGGGTTCTGATCGCGAACCCGTCTCTTTAGCTCTTCCCAGAGATGCTCTATAGGATTCAAGTCCGGTGACTGTGCGGGCCACTTGAGAACTTTGATTTTTTCTGACGACAACCATTGCTTGACTAACTTCGATGTGTGCTTCGGGTCATTATCGTGCTGAAAAATCCAATCAAGTTCCAAGTTTGTTGACGCATACGGCCTGAGATTATTCCGCAGGATATCTCTGTAGATTTCAGCGTTCATGATTCCGTCGACGAACACGAGCGGTCCGACACCAGACCATGAAAATATCCCCCAAACCATTACATTACCACCACCGTGTTTCATAGTCGATAAACAATACCTAGGGTGATCTCGTGTCGACTTTGGCCGTCTCACATACTGCTTTCCATCACTCCCAAAAAGATTGAACTTGGATTCGTCCGAAAATGCCAAGTTTTTTAATTCTTCGATTGTCCAGCCACGATGTTCCCTAGCGAATTCCAGGCGACTTTTCCTGTTCTTTGAGGATATGAACGGTTTCTTCGCTCCGATGCGACCATACAGTCCAGACTCGTGCAGCCGTCTCGGAACTGTCATCCGACTAACTTCTACGAGTCCCTCGGCTCTCAGCTCTCTCGCGATCTCAGAAGCAGTCTTCCAAACATCTTGAAGTGACTTTTTCCGGATGATTCGGTTGATCCTTTCCGTGGTTTTACGAGGCCTACCCGACTTGGGCAAGTCCTGTAGCTCGTCATGGGACGCTGCCTTCCTCCGCAAATCGTTAACAGTGGATTTCCCGACCTTGAGCAGCGCAGCGATCTCACGACTTGTTTTCCCCTGATCGATGAAGGCCACAATTCGTCTCCGCAGAATGTCCGCATTTTCGGTCTTCGCAAAATGTCGATAAAGTTGAAGCAGACGCCGGAGTAAACAAAGGAACTAAAAACAAGCGAAATCCTGCCTAAGGGACTCAATTAACGTGGGCCTATTTCTTCGGGCACCTGCTGGCCGGAAACTTTTGAGCATGTAGATTTCATTGTTTTCCATCTAAAAATATCCGAGGTTCATTTGTTCCAATATTATGACTAGAGCCTGGAAGTTTAGGCATTAATCATTTTTGACCCTCCATCTATCCATATGAATTGATGGATAAATGAGTTTTTGATGGTTGATTGTTCCAGCCCAGGACGTGATTGGGCGAAAATCATCGATGTGGACGTCCTCCGATCAACCATTCCATGAATTGATGGGGAGTGATTGATGAATAATGCCTAAACTTCCAGGCTCTAATTATGACGGTCGATGAGCAAGTACCGAGGCTGTGAATTCACGCGCCAGCTGAAAACGCTCTAGGAGATCTTTGTCAGTAACGGCAACGAAGTACCGCACTGGCCGGAAACTTTTGTTCACCACTGTATACTCAACACTACAAATACTACCGCTCAAATCCCTGTATGTGCAGGTCCTCCTGACAGAATGCAATGTTCGAAACCCGAGATATACGGACGAGATCTTGAATGGCCAGCACCGTGACCGCCCCTGTCGTGATGGAACACCATCCTTGAGACTGATACGAACTAGATTGACGCGTTCGGACAAATATTATATGAACAGATACTTGATGCTGTATCGCGATCTCCAAAAGGAAATAGAAAGTAGTATTACCCAGGATAAACCCTCCGTGATGAAAAAAAAGATAAAGCAATTAGTGTCTACCCATGCTGATATAGCGGAGAAGTTCAAATAACAGATCTGACTACCTTAGTGAATAAGTGGATTACGAGACGAAGTGATGCCGATACCCCCCCACCCCTCT
Organism: Neoseiulus cucumeris; assembly: GCA_021527715.1. Taxonomy (NCBI): domain Eukaryota; kingdom Metazoa; phylum Arthropoda; class Arachnida; order Mesostigmata; family Phytoseiidae; genus Neoseiulus; species Neoseiulus cucumeris. The sequence goes on along the minus strand of JAJSRV010000143.1, from coordinate 160,692 downwards.
CTAGGAAATGTTGTACATAAAGTGCAAA
>JAJSRV010000143.1:140443-152466 GCA_021527715.1 Neoseiulus cucumeris | reverse complement strand
AATTAATAAAACACATTCGGTTACTCAGCGTTCACGTCAGACGTTGTTTTCATTCCATAGATACCCTCCAGTGGGATCAGTGCAATTTTACTTTCAGCCTTCTAGGACCTTATCAGTGCTATCGCTCGAAATTGAACTAAACTATCACCTCAAGTGATCAGGACCTATCACATCGTTATCAGCACGACCAGTGACTGATAAGGACAAATTGAGTGTAGTGAAGTGTGGTGCATCATCACCTGACAATTCGTTAACAAAACTCTGTGACTCTTTGTGCCTACGGTGAAGTGACTCCCTGTTTGTGACATCAATATGGAATCACGATCAAACATACCGGTCGTGCTCAACGTCGATGGAGATCAAACTGCAAAGATCAAGTTTGGTAATGCCGTGGTGTTGCGTGAGGATGGAAGGAATTTCCTCAGTTGGAAAGTTCTGGTGCCAGGCTACATGCAGGCGGAACTCTACGCATGGGATGTGATCAGGCCAACAAATCCGTTGAAACCTGATTCCACGGGTACAGACAAGGAGCACTATGAAATCGGGAACAAGAATGCCCGAACAGTGTTCTTCAACATAGTCCACCCGAACATCATCATGACGCTGTTCAACTCAGACTCTGATACCGTCACCGCTGTAGACATGTGGAAAAAGATCAAAGAGAACTTCCAGAACGAGTCAGGATTCTATCGTGAGCAAGCTATCGCGAGCTGGCTCGCATTCGAGTTCTCTCCATCCAGAACCATTGAGCAGAATCTCACAGCCTACACGAAGATTCAGTTCAATCTGACGGAAAGCAAGGCAGCTCTGCCAGCGTCGGCAATCAGTTCTCGACTGCTGTCTTCGTTGCCAGAGGAGTGGAGTGCCTTCAAGCAAGCATGGATGACGAGGGACGAGGACAAGAAATCATTGTCGTCTCTGGTCAATCTCATCAAGAACGAAGCTGCTCGACGTCAGTCGGAAAATGGAGTTGGAGATGTCACCGCTCTTCTGGCCAGGACGCATATCAAACGGCGTTTTGGTCCAAGAAAGTTTCATTTCCGACGTCAGCAACGCACCAACACCAATCGACGGCAAACGCAGTCGTTCACTAAGACGACTGAAGTAACCTGTTGGAACTGCGGACAACGAGGACACATGGCTGGATCCTGCAGGAAGCGCAAAGCTTCCAAGAAGAAACAGGCAAGGGTGAATTTTAGCAAGGTTTTCATGGCATGTGGAAACTCAATGAACAATGAGGGTAGTTCAGCTGGCGGTCCAGTTCAAATCATTGCTGATTCTGGAAGCACCCATCATATTCTAAATGATGAGCGATTCTTTGTCAACCTAAAACAATTGCCGAACGCGCGCGAAGTTAGGTTTGGCAACTCCACGACTCTAAAGGCACAAGGATGTGGAGTCGCCATCCTGGCTGTTCAGCAAGGAAACAAGGTTGTCATGCTTGAATTGAAGGACGCTCTGTTGGTCAGGAATATGAACACAAATCTCATATCATTGAGCCAATTGACGAGTGATGGTTTTAAAGTGACCATCGAGCCTGAGAGGATTGCCATGTCCATGGGCAAGCACAGTGTGACAGCACACCAGAAGAACGGTCTTTACGTTCTTCATGCGGATCCGGTAGATGAACCGAATGCCCTGCAGGCCTCATGTGAGACTAGAGTTAGTCTTCGAGAAGTTCATCGCACACTGGCCCATGTAGGAAAGAAAAAGGTCTTGCAAGTGTTGAGGCAAAATGGTATCCCGTACGAGGATGATCTTGCCAGTTGTTCCGCGTGCGACCAAGGGAAGTCGCACAAGCAGCCTTCTCGAACGAAGCCTGCTGAGTGCAGAGCCACAATTCCAGGAATCATCCATGGCGATACCTGCTCAGCAGTTCAAGAGTCAATTGGCGGCGCAAAACATTTTTTGTGTCTCACTGATGACTTCTCCAAGTATCGTCGAGTCTTCTTTCTGAAGACAAAGGATGAGGTGGCTGATTGCATCTGACTATACGTCAGGTGGTTCTTCAACAAGTTCGGAAGACATATACATCGCCTTCATACGGACGCCGGAACCGAATTCCTGAACTACAGAGTGAAAAATCTCATGAAGGACATTGGATGTGAATTCACTCAAAGCAACCCGAGAGATCCTTCTCAAAACGGAATTTCTGAAAGATCGAACAGAACGTTAGTTGACCTAGCTCGAACTATGTTGATCGACGCGGGACTTGACAATAGATTGTTGGCTGAATCCGTCAATTTTGCCTGTGAGGTGCTCAACGCAATCACCATCAACAAAACAACTAACACCTCTGCGTTTGAAATCTTCCACGGCAGGAGACCATATTTCGGAATGTTCCAGCCATTTGGTTCTAAGTGTGTTTTCTTGGACCAACGTCCTGGTAGAAAAAAGTTCGATCCAAAAGGTCTTGAAGGAATTCTCGTCGGGTTAAATGGAGGAGTGTACGGTTACCGGATTTGGATACCTGGAACGCGAAAAATAGTGATCACTAAACATGTAAGGTTCCAGAAGAAGAGTCCACTTGCAAGACTCACTGGTGTGCAGCGAAATGGAAACGTGAATAATGACAATCAAGTGTTTGAAGAACCACCGAAAAATGTAAACAATGGAGATACAAAAACAGCTGAACAGTCAGACGTTCAACTAGAACCGACAGACGAGTCGGGGGAGAGTGAATCACCACAACAGGAGCAGTCGACATCATCAAGCCAACCGGGCTCACAGAAACCGAGCAGCCAACACTGGACAGACCAGCAACGACGAACAAGTCAACCGTCGAATCCAGCTCCTACAGATCAACAGCAGCAGCAGCAGGGCGAGCAGTCAACGGATCTACAACATCCGCGCACTCGTGTATCGACGGAATCAGCTGAGACTTCACAACAATCAAGATCTTCAAACGGAGAGCCAGTTAGGCAAGTTGGTAGTTCTAAGAAAAGAAACCGTAAAGTGTATCAGATAAATGAAGAGAAAAAGGCGGCTTTGAGAGATCGTCTCAAGTTGCGTCCGCCGAAACGGTATGGTTTTGATGCAGGCATAGCAAGTGTGAACAATTGTGACACACAGCCAATCACCACACCGGAGACCTATGAAGAAGCAATTCATTCTCCACAAAAGGAAGAGTGGATTGAAGCCATACGTCATGAGCTGATGTCAATTGAAATATTGAAAGTTTGGGAGGTTATTGATCCACCTCCGGGTGTACATGTTATTTCTTCCAAATGGATTTTCAAAGTGAAGGAATTGTCTGATAATTCGGTCGAAAAATTAAAAGCGAGATTAGTGTTGAGGGGCTTCAGACAACGGTATGGCCAGGAGTTTTATGATACTTATGCCCCGGTCATTCGTTTTGAAGTTCTTCGAACAATTCTCAACATTGCTGTCAGGGAGGATCTCGTCGCCTATCAAGCTGACGTAGCCTCTGCCTTTCTCCATGCTGACTTGGATGTACCTTTGTACATGTCAGCTCCTGAGGGTTATCCCATCGAAGAGGGAAAAATACTCTTGCTGAAAAAGGCTCTTTACGGCAGTCGTCAAGCCCCAAAATGTTTCTATGAAAAAATGAAATCAGTTCTCCTGGAATTGGGACTAAAACCAAGTACGGCTGATGGATGTGTGTTCTACGGTTCAGAGACAGAACGTTTGATTTTGGCTCTCTATGTTGATGACTCAGTGGTGGTTGGTCGGTCAGTCAAAATAGTGACTGACTTCCTGGAAAAACTAAAATGTCAACTGGAAGTCAAATACCGACCACTGGAGTATTTCCTGGGACTCCAGATCACTAGAACGAATACTTCTCTGTTCATAAATCAAGATAAGTATGCGAATGAGTTGCTCGAAAGATATAACATGTCAAACTGCAAACCAGTATCAACGCCGCTTCTTCGAGATATATTCAGTGAAGATGATACTGAAGAAGCAGATGTCCCATATCGAGAAGCGATTGGCAGCCTGCAGTATTTGGTGCAGGCCACGAGGCCAGATCTGTCATTCGCGGTGTCATTTCTCTCGAGAAGTCTGGAAAAACCAACAAAAAGATCGTGGTCTCTACTTCTCAGAGTTCTGAGGTATTTGAAGGTGACAACAAAATTTGGAATAGCCTATGAGAAAGACGGAGACGATAGTTACGAATTCTACAGTGACAGCGATTATGCATCCTGTCCGAAAACAAGAAGGTCAGTCTCAGGTTCTATGGTTATTGCCAACAAAGGACCAATTTACTGGTCCTCAATTTTGCAGAAAAGCACCGCACTGTCGTCAGCTGAGGCTGAGCTGTGTGCTGCGACTCAGGCTGCACAGACGGCTGTATTCTTGAGTCGACTGATAAGTGAACTTGGTTACCCTGGAGTTCCCGTTCTCAATGTAGACAACCAAGCTGCAATTGCTCTGGCTGAGGGAAATGGTTTCCACAAGAGAACCAAGCATATTGCAGTCAGACACTTCTTCGTCAGGGAGCTTGTAGCCGAAAAACAGCTGTCGCTTGCGTTTGTGCCTTCGGATATAAATCTTGCAGATTTATGCACGAAACCGAATTTGAAAGGCCAATTTGTACGATTACGCAAGGCGATTGGCGTCGGAGAGATGTCCAGCTAAAAGCCTGTCTCTGTTTTTGCAGAATGCAGCTTCTGTGGTTTTTGGTTGTGGTCCTGTTCGCCTGGAGAGGCGAAAGTTTCTTCACGTGGCAGAATGACTGCGATCAAAATTGCAAAATTAATCATCAGAGCTTCACCATACAGGAGGTCTCCCCGACGTACTTCAGTTGTGAATGTAGGAAGAGCGAGTTAACGTGCGAAGAAGAACAGAATTCCGAGGTGGTGTGTTTAAGAGAAAACAAGAAACCACTCGGAGGTCAAGCTATATGGGAAGCATATAATCGATACAAACATCCTAACGTGACAACCTCCGCACCGTCGCCCAAGACAACAACCGGTGGCCCGATGCCTCCCGTGCCAGTTCCGTCTTCTGCAATGTCGGTGGTCATCGTAATCGTGGCCACTCTGCTGAGTCTCTTAGCAGTTGTGGTTATGATCATAGTCGGTTTTCTGGGATACAGGTTCCACCAGAGAAGAGACTATTCACCATTTAGTAACTGGGGAATGAGCACCTACAGATCAACTGTGTCAGATTCAGAACTCTAAAAGAAAAAAGACCACTCTGATTACACATGTTCCGAATGAGACTTCATTTTTTCAAAAACAAAGATCAATAAAATTTTTACTCAACATATTTAAAAACCTTGTCTCTTGAACAGAATTTATCGAATAGGGCCTGATGAAATTCATCGAAAAATTTGGGGGCCTGTGTTTTCGCGACCGTGATAGATTTTGTGTCTGGTCGCTGGCCATGAACTAAAACACAAATGTTTGAGGAGGGCTCATAACATAAATAAAAGGATCTAGCCCAGTTACAACGAAAGTCAACAAAGTAAACCTCTAAAAACACTGGCATTGGACTGGAAAAATTAGCGGACTCATCGGACTTGTCAGGGCTGCCGAGAATGGGCGTTGTCGTCTCGTTTTCTTTGGGGGCGTGCGTTGCTGGTGCGTCGCTCTGGGGATTCGGGGGAGTGGTCGGGATGCGTGGAGTGATATCGAGGTCTCTCTGCGTCGAGATCCGGTCTTGCGTTCCTGTCGATTTCTCCGGTGCGGGTACGGGGACGTGAACCTTCAGGATCACGAAATAAGTGATTATCGCTGTGAATAATTTCTATGTTGAAACAAGACAAAAGGAAATATTAAATAATTGAGCTGAGACATATCACTAACAGTCAGAGTTGAATGAGTACTTACCAATGGCAGTGGCTGCAACCAAAGCTCCAAACGCGGCTCCAATTATCAAAAGTATCTCTCTCTGACTTGTGGTTTGTGTGCTCATGGGACCGTCACCGAGTTCGACACCTGATCCAAAAGGATTCTGCGCCTGGGTGGATTGAAATATGCGTGGACGCGTGTCCACTGAGCTGGTTGAATCTGAGCACAAGAGCAGAGGAGTTTCTTGGGAAACTGGGAATCCGGGTCGCATGTCCGTGTGTTCTTCGCCGGGCTGATCATCGGACGAACTCGAGAGGTTGACTGACTTGAGATCATCTGTCACCACAACTTGTGCCAGTTCACCGGGACTCGCAGATCTCCCTTGTAAAATATTCTCATCGTTGTTGAGACCGTGGGATCTTTCGGGTGTATGCTCGGTAGAGAGCTCCTCATCGGGTGCATTTGACAAAACGCTGTTTTTCCGTCTTCGGAATGAATCGAGTTCAGGCATTCCGGTAAAGTCGACTCGATCGAAAACACACTCACTGTCATCCAGACTCCAGGTGTGTTGATTAGATGTCTCGGAACCACTGCAGTCGGCGACTTTGTTCTCCGAGATATTGACTGTCGACGTGCGGATTTGGGAATCGAAGTCGGCTGACTCATCGGATTGGAACTCGTCATTGACAAAATTCATCGTCATGAAACATTCGTGAATCACTTTGCGAGGATGAGGGCTTCTTGAGAATTGATTTGATTCTCGATTGATCAAGATCAGGACTCGGCTCACTTGTTTCTCGCCACACGGCGGGGGATTCGTCTGGTGACGTTTCGACTGAGCAGATTCGTGCTTGACGAAATCTTGACCCTCGACCGGGGGGATTCCAGGATCTTTGAAAGACTCGGGTGAACGTATTTCCGGGATCTACTCCGGTTAGCTGGTTCAATTGATTCAGGCGAACTTGTCTGGCCAGTTCGCCGGTGATTTCATGAGCCAACTCATCACTGATCGGATCGTTTTCTCGACCCCCGAACAAATTCTCAATGAAGGCCAACAAATTGGCGTCAGATGGTCCTTTCCGTTGACTCATCTCAAGAAAATTCGAGATGTTGGAACTTACGCGGGACTTCGTTTCAGTGATCAGGTCGAGGCTCACACTTGACGAGGCTTCTGCGGTAGCCCCTCGTGACGAACTAAATTGAATCGAAATGTGTCTCTGCACGTGTGTAGAAAGCGTTGGGCACATTGAACGTTCGAGAGAGCCAAACCAATAACAATGTCGAGAACGAAACCTAACTCTTCCCGTTTTGGGTTTCTGAAAATGAAAACACAGAACAACTGCGGTTGAAAAGGGAAAGATTGAAATTTATTCTCTGATTCTTCGAAACAGTCTCAGATATTTTTTTATTCACGCAGTTCTTTGAGAATCAATCTGGCTTGCTTTCCATTGAATATCAGGCGTTGTTCCAGATCATCTAATGCAGCTTGACGATACGGTTGCTTGAAGTCTTCATCTCGAGTAGACCAGATGATGTGAGCTATCTTCTTAGCTTGACTCATATCATCGAGACCAAGTTGTTGATACACATAAATTGTGTATTTCTTGAAACCAGTTGTTTTCTTCAATGGAAATAGCTGAAGATTGCAGAGATACTCCTCAAGAGCTCTGTAATATGCACGTCTAAATCGGCGCTCGGGGAAAGGATCGGACGAAGCCGACTGACATTCGGTTTGTGTTGACACTGACACTTTGTTCATCCTGTTAGTGAGTTCTTCCCAGGAGTTCCATCTTGCACAGATTTTGTCACAGGAGAGATTCACGGTACTCATGCTGCTGGAGCTCATGGTGACACAACTGAATTCGGTGTAGCACTATTTCGACACTGACACACGTTCATCACTGATTCAGTTTAATAGGAGTGACTTGCTTTAGCACGGGGGAGAATGATGGGATGTGCTTTCACGCATTCACTCTTCAGTTTAATTTTCACTCTATTGTTATTTCGGACTCACAATCAACTTCAGTTTAAAGCGAAAACGGAAAACCTTTGTGTATCATTTATTGTTAATTTGACTTTGACTCTTGTGACACTCAGATTGTTCATCGTAAATAGAGCGCGTCATCCGCTTTCTAGATTTCAAGTGTTTCGAAATCTTCCCTCGCGTTAGTTGATTGTTATGCAGAAGATGTGATGTTCATAGAGACTCTGTTGTTATCCCTGACCTTCCCTCATTGTTTGACAAGAGTGATTTGGCTGCGGTTTTCGCGCTCAAGCGCGCTGGACTCCTCAATGATGTCTTCATTGTTAAGAAGAACAATCTCCGAAGCTTGGTTACTGTTCGTCCTCCGACGGTTGCCCGCACCGAAGCCATCAAGAACTCCTTCACGTGGAGACTGGCACACTGCGCGTCCTCGGGAAAGATCTCCCCACTAGTCTTTGTTTAACTAATCCCACCCCCTTTATTGAGTGCAATAAAGAGACTTTGAACTTGAACTTGAACTTGAACTTGTTATGTGTCTATATAAGCACTGGATTGAATTAATAAAACACATTCGGTTACTCAGCGTTCACGTCAGACGTTGTTTTCATTCCATAGATACCCTCCAGTGGGATCAGTGCAATTTTACTTTCAGCCTTCTAGGACCTTATCAGTGCTATCGCTCGAAATTGAACTAAACTATCACCTCAAGTGATCAGGACCTATCAAAAGTTCCCCAAGCAACCGTGGAATCGAATGCCCAAATAGCGGAAAATCTTCACAAACTCCAGCGGTTCCCCGTCCACCAGAAGACGGTCGGTTTTCGCTTGCCTTGGTGAACGTCCGAACTTGAGAACTTTGGTTTTGTTCCGGTTCATCTCCGATCCCCGCTCTTGCAGGCAGGCCGGGATCTTCGGCAGAGGACCTCTCAGTCCGTTAAGGTCATGGTGTGCGATGACAATATCGTCTGCATACAAAGCTACGAACGCCTTCGATTCGCTCCGAATGAAACCTGAATACATATATACATTTATAAATCCATTCACGGACGAAAAGAATATCGATCAGAGTTTGCATGGATCGACTTCGATCCGACGCTGATATTCACTCCAGAAGGAAAAACACTCGATTGTTCGGCCGAGGCATCGTTATGGGACAGAGACTTTTGATGTCCCGACGACGAACTCAATTCTGTGTAGAATGTCCTCCAACGTTCCGTTGCCGACGAGCGAGGGATTCATCATCATCAACGATGTCTCCGACAAATCAATAAGAACAAGGGAGTCCGTACGGCCAAGTGAGCGTTTCTTCTTTTCCAACACTCGGTTGAAAACAACCTGTCAGCCAACGATGACTCCTGCCTCACCCCAAGCGATATTGTTGTTGGCGCTCGTGTTAGCAGAGAGTCATGGCGAAGGAATGGTCTCTGAACCACAGCAGAATCATTCAAGTGCGAGCGCCGAGTTACACAAGATTTGTGCTATTATTTTTCTCGAAGCTTCTATCGAGCAACGCCTGACAATTGTGTTCGTTCTCCACGTTGACTGGAACTCTGGGATCAGTCTCGACTACCTTTGGAAGTTGCCTCGCGCCCAAATATACCTCTCAAAGGAAGAGTTCGTTCCTAAACCCAGAGATAGAGAAGTCGTGATTTCTTGGGAGCGCGATTTCGAGTCTTCAAATTCGCGAAAGAAGAAGTTCTGGGATTTGCAATCTTTCATTGGATACCGCAGCCGTGACGTCAATTATCGTTTGCGGCACTATAATGTGGATCGGCGCGTTCTCGTCCAGATCAGAGAATGGTCGAAAGAAGACGGGCCAGAGAATCCTCTGCAGTTTACACAAAAGTGTATTCGCAACGGAACTAACAACTATTTCAACTTCTTCCGGTCAACCTTCATTATCGTCAGAGAGGAGAACGAAGATAGACTGCATTCGACCATCAGTGTCGGAAGAACGGGCAGAATTATTAGCGGACATATCCGCCCATTGACCGCGAGTAGATTCAGACTGGACGGCGCTCGAAACGTGTTTGTTGACTCAAAATCCGTGTCGAACCACAGTGCTCATTTCGTTTTCGAATTCGATGGCGCAGTTTTCCGTGGCCCTTATTTTAATTGGGGTAGAATCTTCTTCATGAGCTGCATTCAGGTGAGTCATCGCGCTAGGGTAAGAGTACCAGTTATGGAACGCTACCAGTTATGGAACAAAAAACTGTTTCATAACTGGTACAAGTGAGGCGCCAGTACCAGTTGTAGAACAGTTTTTTGTTCCATAACTGGTCTCGGGAATGAAACGCTGACCAGTTGTGGAACAATCCGCCATTCTCAAGAAATGTCAAGGCGGACATAGCTGGAATATTGATCGTGAGGATATCCTCGAGGTAGTGAGCTTCGGAATCGCTGACATTCGAGCTGAATGTCCGAGTCGCGTTTTGTCGTTCGGCTGCCAAAATTCGTCAGAACGCTCTGTCTCACAATCAGTCTGAAAAGATAGTCGTGTGCCTGTGCGCGGTCTTCCTCAGCTCCACCTCCGATTCGCCTTGCAAGAATGAACCACGTAAGTTGAAGGGAAGTTTCTCCTGCTCTAGACACCAGTCAACGAATGGGAACAACTACTGTATAACTTCGGAATGCTGGAAACCCGCGCGGTACTGTTGTGGTAGGCTCCCGGGTTTAATAAGTCGCCAAAATGGCGTTTCGACGAAGCGCCAAACGGCTGCCTGTGCACTGGCGCTGCCTTCAGGGAAGAGAGAGAGAGCACAATAGTAACTGTAAACAAAGTCTAGTGCCTTTCACCATGGAATCGACAGACACGCTCAGTCTCTACATCACGTTCTTCCGTAACGACCTAGAAGAGCACCGCGAACAGATCCAGAACGCCGCGCAGTGGCCAATTTCGGTGAAATAGGTGGACAAAATTATCTGAGACCCATTCTAGGCCAAATCGGTCCCCCTGATGACTCCGATCCGACCATCAGAATTGAGATCGGAAGCTTAGTTTTCAAGTTTGAGCAAGATTCAAGTTCGTTGCAGGGCGTACCGCGTCGAACAACCTGTTCTTCGAAAGCTCTCACACGGACATATTTATTTCCGCATGAGCCCAACGGTCGAGTTCGAGGACTCTGAACGATGGAGGACCGCGGTGCAACCGGACGGGGACGAAACAGGAAGCCCATTCCAAATCCTTAAGAAGGGAACTTCTATCAAAGGGAGTCATTTCGTGGCATGAATCGAACACTCCTAACTGTAAAGATTAAACAATTTATTCTCGATGGGTCGGACTGTCCGATGCAAGCCTACAGCTGGATCTGCATGATCAGATGAATCAGACGATATTGAGAGCAAGTCGATTTGGAAGACTTTTGACTCTCGGAGCTCAAATTACAGCACCGAATGAGAATCGGATCGATACTCGGAGATGATTGAGAACACTGCTGAAATCCAGTGGAAGTTTCTGAACTTCTGGCACTGCTGTCATCTCGCTATAGTTGTGTCGATATCTGCGCCCATCCCGGGCCAGTACACTGTTGCCCTTGCCCTACGCTTCATTTTCGTTGCGCCGGTTAGTGAGTGGTGTAATTGCTTGAGGACTTCTGATCGCATGGTCTTCGGAATGACAATCCTATTCGATCGCACGACCAAACCATCCCCGTGGTGCATCTCATCCCTGTAGGACCGGAATTCTCTAGCCGCAGCTGGGACATCGTTCTTTTCGCCCGGCCAGCCATTCGCGCAGAGCTCCCGCACGTCGTTATCTGTCGCCGCGATGTAGTCGTGTAGGCGATGATCCGCTATCGGCGGCGTGCCGATCGTGGCGATCCTCGGAATGTCCTCGAGTCGCTCTGAGCTCGGATTTCTCGACAGACAGTCCGCAACGTGAAGGTCATTGCCAGGAACGTACTGTACTTCGATGTCGCAGCGCTGCAGAGTCAGGCGCATGCGTTGTAGTCTCAAGGAGACCTGATTAGAGGTCGCAGAACCGGTTCCTAATTTTAGGAACCGATTCCTGATTCGAGGAACCGGTTCCTGATTTTAGGAACCGGTTCCAAATTTGAGGAACCGGTTCCTAATTTTAGGAACCGGTTCCTGCTCGTAGGAACCGGTTCCGGAACCGGTTCCTGAGATTTCTATAGGCCGTTTCTGACCTCGGAAACTCATCATAGATTCCGAGGCCGATCACATTATACTCTAGGAAAAGTGAGGGCTGCTTTTGTGGTCGCTCGAACTATACTTTTGAGAAAAAAAGGAGTGGTCCCGGGACCGATCAGACCATACTTTTGGGGG